>JAJJID010000111.1:0-104448 GCA_022204955.1 Macrophomina pseudophaseolina
TTTGGGTGGTAAAAAAGCCCCTGAGAGCTCGGCCCATTTTTAGCGCTGCAATCCTAACGATCTGATTGGCTCGGAGCTTAGCAAACACCGATCTTGGCACGCGGGCACCAAACCACTTTGAGCTCTCCATAGATTGAGAGCATATCCAGCCTACGAAGGGATAGAGAAGAAGAGCGTAAGATAATAAAATACTACCGCTTAGCCGCCGGCGAGCTCCGCATAGTTTGTTAAACAAGCATTTACATTTGTTGGATTGGGTGGGGTCGCAATCACCAGATGATAAGTGGCATGAATTAGGAGGGAGAGGCTTAGGAGTCGCCTCTTATCCTCAGAATCTAAGGCTAACTACTTTGGGATGCATCTGTGCGCTCGTATATAGCCATATTCCAACACACTCCCTTCGTGCCTTGCCTAATAGGGAAGTGTGCGACAAAAAAGGTTAAAAATAATGGTGTTAAACCGTAAAAATCGCATAGGGTGTTGAATCCCAAAAAGCATAATAGACGCAAAGATAAGAAAGCAAAGAAAAAGCATACTTTAAGTAGAGGAAAAGCAGGGATAAAGCGTGCTAGTCCTTAAACGGTACTAAGCCAACGCTCTTGACAAATTGGTTGTGCTTTTACCTGGGTAACGCCTTGGTAAGGCCGTCTGCAATCATGGCTGCCGTGGGCGTCCAACGCAAGTAAATGTTTCCTGCTTGGGCCTCTTGACGTAACCAATGGTGATGAATATCGACATGACGGAGCCGGGTGGTGAGCTTTCCCATATTTTCTTGCATTAAACGCAATGTTTGCGTATTATCACACTGCACGTCAATCCGGTGGCCTGGATTAAATTAAATGCCACGGAAGAACCGTTTCCACTAGAAGCACTGCTTGGCGGCTTCTAACAAAGCAAGAAGCTCGGCTTCTGTAGTTAAGGTGGTAACAGTTAGCTGTTTTGTTACCTTCCAATCAATAGGTGCGCCGTATAGTATAATAATTAAGCCTTGGTGGCTTCTCCGTGTATTATAATCATTGCCGTACGCAGCGTCACTGCTGATTGTGAAGATATTCTTCTCGTCCTTAAGGAACCCTTAATAACACAAGGCCAGCTTCCTAGTTCCAGCCAAGTAACCAAGGAGCCTTTATACCAGTTCTAAATGGCGAGGCGAGGGATTAGTAAGGTAGGATGAGAGTGCTAAACACGCATAAGCAATATCCACACGCGTGCTCACAGCAGCAAACTGGACTGAGCCGATCTTGCTTTGAAATGCGTAAATATCCTAAGGGCTTGCATGCGTCCCTTGATTAGATTCGAGCGCTTCATCTAATGGAAGAGATGTTGCTGGGAAGTAGGTTTCCTTAACGTTATACCGAGCAACCAAGCCAGTAATATACGACTCTTATAAGAGCTATAAAAGACGTTGCTGCCGGTCTCTAATAATACGCAGGGCAAGGAACCACTAAACTTCTCCAAGCATTCGTATTTTATAACGTTAGAAGAGATTCTTTTAAAATGCATTTGCGTGTTGCTCATCCTGCTTGTGATAAGCCATAATAATATCGTCTATAAAGAAAAAGACGAATAGATGATTGCTGGCATAGAGGCACGGAGCGTCTAGTATAGGTTCTAGTTTAAGCTCCTTAAGTAACTAACAGAGGTGCTTTTGCCAAAGAGATAGTAACTCCTTTAAACCGTATAGAGCACGGAGAAGGAGTAGGATTTAGCCGCGAGGAAGGTCCATGCCTTTAGGTGGACGACAGAAAGTCTTTTCCTAAAGAGGGATATGCGGGAATACATTAACAACATCATATTAACGCGTTTCTAAGTCGAAAGCGCAGATGATTGCAATTAATGTTCGGAAAATCCGGGAGGCTAGGGTAGCTACAAAAGTATCTGCTGCTGAGGTCTGAAGATCACCTCTTATATAAATACGAGCTTTGACCTTAATAAGCCAGCCGTGTTCATTAAACTTATATTTAAACACCCAGGTAAGCGGAATAACCTCTTTCTAGAGCTCCTGTGCTTTATTAAATAGAACCGCCTTCTATACTCCCTTACCCCGGACTTCCTGGAGTTCGGTATTAACAGCCTTAAGCAGGTGCTCGCGTAGCGGATGGCTGAAAATCTCCTTGTAGAAGCGAGGTTCAGGTGGTAGATTATCTCTGTGGATTCTCGGAAGATCCTTTAATTGCTTAGTTTCGGTCTCTGGGCTCTCTATGTTCAATGTAGCCGTGAAGGCATTAATAAACGTTTAATAGCTAAATATATTGTTGGTAATTAGCGCTGTATATGCTTGCCTGCGAGTCTTATGCTCTTGGCGTGCTTTTCGCATGCGTTTTCCTTTAATAATAAGGTTTGGGTTAATATCAGCTAAAATGTCTCGACCTCTAGGTGTACGGTTTCCAGCTGCAGCGCCCGGATCAGGTTCAGTATCATATCGAATAGATATAAGGGGACCGAGTCGTCGAGGTTGTTCTTCACCCCCTGAGCTTTAAGAGGCTGGTTGTTGTGGTGGAATCCACTCTACTAGCGTGCCACTGGAGCGATCACTTAGTGATGGTGACGGTATTTGGGTGCTTTGAGGCTTATATAGCTTACTCGAGGCTTCAGCTCCAGCTCGTTCCTGGCGTTGCCTAGAACGTCGGTTATTTCGCTCATCTAATAAGGCCTCAGACTCCTTATTAGTGTGAATAATGTCTTCTTCGTTTAGCCTAATACGAGGGACAACAGAGGTGGCTTAAGGTTCTCCTTGTTGCGCTACCCGAAATTGTTCTAGATCTTCTTGGGAGAATTTGCTAAATTCATCAAACGTGACATCTCGCATACGCACGATCCGGTCACTTGGTGGATACCAGATACGGTAAATATTGGTGGAATCATACCCAACCAGGTAGCCAATAAGAACGCGTTCATCCAGCTTATTATTGCGTGGAATCGTCTTACGCAATGAGTAGGCCTTGCAACCGTACACACGCAAGTAAGCGACATTGGGCTGCTTGTTATAGACCATCTCAAATGGGGTCTTCCACTAATAACGCTTCATTAGGGTTCTGTTATGAAGGTACGTAGCTGCCTTCACAATCTCTGGCCATAGTCCTTCTGGTAAGCTAGTACTAACTCGAAGTGCACGAGCTTTTAGAACAATTGCGTGTCCAGATCTTTCTAATAATCCGTTCTGTTGTGGCGTATAAGGAGCTAATACCTCATGGGTGATTCCCTGATGCCTGAGCTGCTGTCTGAACTCATGTGATAGCGAAGTTTCTCCATCTGATCGAAAGAATGCGACTGTTCTGTTGAATCTAGTCTTAATCATCTAGATAACGTTGAGAATAATCTCATTGCACTGGTCCTTGGACAAATGCGTTTTACTGAATGTGAACTTTGTTGCTGCACACTTAATGTGCGTAAGCCACTGATGCCTATTGTTGGCTCGAATTAGCTGGACCAAATCAAATGATAGGCGGTAGAACGCTTCCTTAGATGATTCTTCATGTTGTGAGGACCGAGAGATTTGTTGATGAGCTTTGGTGCGTGCATACACATTATAGTGCTGAGGTAGTTGTTCTTCAGTGAGTGCTGCACCCTCTGTAGCATTTGGAATAGTCTTAATGACGGCTTGGTTTGCATAAGCAAAGATCTTATGCCATTGCGTTGCTAGCAGTGAGCGAACAACCAGGTTTAAGTTAACCTTTGGCACATCTACTGCCGGGTTATACTCCATAAAGAAGTGATTATATTTAAAAATTAAGTTGCTAACAATAAAGTCGCCTTTGTAGAGGCACATACGGCCCGTATTTATTTCAATGCCTTTTTCTCTCGCCTTAGCAACTGACACGAGGTTGGCCATAAACAAGGATACGTAAGCAACGTCCAGAAGCGTTATAACACGAGGCCCCTTGTCATTATATGCTTTGACTGTTACTTCTCCGAATAATTCAATTGGAATCTAGCTATTGCCTGCGGTAACATAATTATCTAGACCTACATCGCGTGTCTTCTTAAACCGGCTCTTCATAAACTTGTTACAAATGTGATGGGTAGATCTAGTATTAGTAATCCATAAGAGGTCAAGCGTTATTAGACGAGAAAGGCGCTACGTACTAAATACGCTTGCAACGACTGCTGGGAATGCGGATATTTTATTAGTAGCTAAGCCCTAACTATCCGCAGGCGTGCCGCTTGCTTTTCCTATGCTTATGTCATGCTTTTCAGGTTGCTTGTTTCTGCTCTTCTAGTCCTTATTCCTCTTAATAGATTTATCCACTTGGCTTTTAATAGTGGGGTCCGTAAGTACTTTATCGACCTTAGCTTGTCGTTCGTCATTCGGTTTCCAGTCCTTAGGCCTAGCAGCTGGGTTAAGATAGTAGCACTTATAATAGGCATGCTGGAAGCCGCATATACATACTATTCTCGTTTCTTGCTGCTGGTTTCGGAGCGTTGCTACAAAGGCTGCCTTAGTAACCTTCGGGTTTTCAGCTAGTCCTTGGCGATAATAGTTCCGGTAGTCGACAATAAGCTCTTAAAGGGATTTGGTGAGTTCACCGTCTTAAAGCTTGATCTTACGGTTGGCTACCCATTGCACGTCATAGGACGTGAGCGCCTTAAGGAAGTTCTTCTTCCCTCAATCGCCTGAAACGTCAGGGAGGCCAAGCGCCTTAGCTTTGAACACAGCCTCCTCCTATTGCGCAAGCCATTTCTTAAGGTTCTGGCTGCTAGGCGACTTCTCGAGCTGCCTAAGGCGGTTAATAACAAGATCTTCTTGTGTCTAAGAGGTAGGTTGGAGACGAGCCTTAAGAGCACGAAGTTGTAAATAAGGATGCGAGTTCTTATTAAGCTTAAGAAGAATTGGCAGCAATGGCTGGCTAACCGAGTCTTTAATAACCGATAAGAGGTTATTAATCTCCTTTGTGTGCTTCTCGTACTGCTTAAGATCCTCCTTATAGTCCTCCCTCCTTATCTTATACCGATCCCATGCACGATTATTGTCGTCGTCTAAGGGTTCCGGTTCCGTAGGTTTAACGGGTTTCGTTAGTTGTGCTAGTTTAGTTGCTTTCGATAGGTCGATATAGGCAAAGATTTGAGCCTTCTTAGCTCGTAATTGGATAATAAAATACCATTCTTCCCAGTCGTCCGCAGACCTCAGGACAATAATTGGTTTAGAAGACGCCATGGCTGCCGACAGTTGGTAATTAGTAACCAATAGCAGATGACGGTTGTCGAATGTATGGCTAGTCGGTCCGATAAGATGTTTCAACTGCGACCGTAGCCTTTTGCTCGCTCCCTAATTGGTGCTCCTGTACAAGGGGCGCCAGTAAGGATAATGCGAAAGGTGCTTTGCTGCCTGAATAAGGCGAGTTGATGCCAGTCCTCGAAACGAGTGATCTGGTGATGCGAGAGGCACTGATGGCTCTTCTCAGGGGTAGGCAATGAGTGCCAAGATAACGTCCGGATGCCTCGGTACGTCGAATGTGCACAAGGAGGTGCAAATGGAGGATAGCCTTAGATGGCAGAATGCATCATGCGCGTATCCGGGCTCATAACTGTTGGATTGGATGGGGTCGCAATCACCAGATGATAAGTGGCATGAATTAGGAGGGAGAGGCTCAGGAGTCGCCTCTTATCCTCAGAATCTAAGGCTAACTACTTTGGGATGCATCTGTGCGCTCGTGTATAGCCATATTCCAACAATTTGACAGTGCAACGACCGACGAGAGCCAATGCACTCGACAACCATGTCGAGCTCATGGTCCGGGCGAGGAAGAGGCTAAACCTGGTATAGTCGAATCCCATCAGAAACAAAAGATGGGATTCAATGCTAGGCTGATTGGGCTAGCGACTGAGACAACAGGCATATCTGTAGTGCAGAGATTTATACAGGCGGCTTTCTTCAAAGCGAGGAGCAGTAAGGCAAATTAGGTTGATTCAGTGGAGATGATTGCCTAAATAGAGCCAGTGCATTCTTGATTGAAGCCCCTGGCGCAGGAGTCTTCTAATGCAGACGGTAGCATCTGTGAAGAAGAGCGCCAAGAGGATAAAGCTGACAATTATAATTTCATGTGATCGCCAAATCTCAAAGTGTCTCCTGAATTCCAGAGGTGAATTTGGCTGTGTGTTCTGTCCGGATCCTGCATTGCTGACCCATTCGAGATCCAGATGCAGTTGGACTTGTCACGCCATGTTGAAGCAGGACGTTTCGCGGAAGGCTGACTCTGTGGATATTCAGTTAAGATGTCAACTTGTAGATGTCGCGTTTATAGTCTCTCGAGCAGAGGAGAATGATCCGGTAGATATTTGAATATGGGCGCATGAAAACGCAATGCTTGTTCTTTTGACCAGTATCATGACGTCTGAGTGTTGTTACCATTGTAAGGTCGAGCCGCCTTACCCTTAAAACCACGGGATTGCAGACCCTTCGATACAAGTACTCAGATGGCCGACTACATGCTAGATGTGGCTACCACCGGTTCCGAGACACATAGAGTGTTGAAGCTTGACTGCCAACGGCCGGCCAGTGGATTTAATAGCTGCATTGATACTTCCACACAGTCTTCAGAAGTATCTAGAGAACAAATGCAGTGCTACTTCGTGCTGGGAGCTCTCAGAAATGGCATCGCCCACCATTCTCGGGTTCCGGAAGTTGTGAAAGTTAGTGTTGCGGAGGTCCGCGTGGACAATTCCAGAACATTGAATTAGAATACTTGATAGTCATTATTGCTCACACCTAGAGCAAAGACGAAGAGCAACCGGGGATTCTGCACTTTCAGAGCTCTGATCCTGTGGAGCTCGAGGGTGCGGTAGTGCCGTTGGGCAGACGCATCGAATCTGGCCAACGCAACTCACATAAGTGATAGCGCGGCGTTAAATACTCTGTCCTCTCGCACGGCATGAGTAGCAGCAGGGGGTTGGCAGTAAGCCCCCGGTGATTCAAAGACTGCATACTTTTTCTACTAGATGTTACACGCGCGGCGCGCGTTCAAAATCTTTCCCTTGCTCTTGTCGGCTGTTCAGCTCCGCGGCATTTCTGAGAGAAAGGTGGGCCCAGGCGTTGGCGACGCGGGAAGCAAGTGGCACCAGGGTCTCGACGGGATCGAGCGATGACGGCGGCAGGGATCAATAAAGCCGCTCGACATTTCCATCGATATTTCATTCCGGGTCGTACGTTTCTCTGCACTCTTTCAGCATCCGTAATCCCCGGGCGTATGATAACGCGGTGTATTTCTCGTGTCGCCGAATTATCGGGGCCCCGAGCTTTTGTCGGAGCCGGAAATCATCCGGGCGGCAAAAGGCCATGCTGCTTGGGGTTGTTGCGTGTCGAAGAAGCATCAGGTGATCGCCATCCGTGCGTCCTTTTGTGCGGGCCGTGTGTTTGGGGGACGGGGCACTGGGACGCGGTAAGTGCTGTGCTCGGCCGATCGGGACGCGAAGTGAGCGAATTTAGCGGATAGTGATGGTCGCGCGTCCGGCGCTTTAAATGGGGATGCGTTGCCGTGAAGCGGTTGGTAAGCAGCCGAGAAAGTGAGCAGGTGTGCGCTTCGTAGCTTTAATGAACTTCGTGATTTGCAAAAGTGAACAATGCCATATAACTGGGCATCTGGTATTTACGTACTTGCCAAATAACGCCCTACCCCAGTATGGAAGTGAGCTCTGCCAAGTTGCTTACCTCCTGCAGCCTCCAAAGGGCCTCAGAAGCCTCACGAGCCTTATTGGTGCCCAGTACGGGAGCGCATTGGTCCACAAACTTCTCCTCTAGCTGGTCATCCGTCATCTTTACTTCCAGACTTCCCACAGCATGGTCCACGTGCTTTTCGTGCACTGACCCGTCCTTGAATTGAATCTTGACATGAGCTTCGTCAGGACGCAATGCACTGTCAATAGTAGCGCTGATCTTGTCCCGCAGGGCCACAACTGTACTATCCTGCACGACGGCATCTTCATACTGAGCTGGAGTTGCCTTGCCGTAAAGCAGGCCAACTGCAGCACCGTGGAAGACGCTAAACTTGCCTTCGAGGCCAGTTTTGGGGTATTTCTTGCCAGTGAGCTCCAAAACGAGGGGATGAACTGAAAGCTCAACCTTCTCGATGCCGGAGACGTCCGCTGCAATATCCTTCTCCTGCTGTGGAGCATGAAAAGCCTGTCTTACTTGGATACAGCCGTCAATGATGGGGTGGATAACGATGCCTTAGCAACCATTAGCGCTTTTGGTATGCCTTGTTCCCCAAGGAAACTTACCACAGGGGAACGGCTTGAAAGAGTTTTTCTCTATTTCCCAGGTCTTGCCAAGCCCCTGCATCAGCGTCTCTATATCATTAGACGTGCTCACCACATTAGCCCAACCACGCTTAGCCTCCAAGCTCTGCAACGAGCTGTCGTATCCGTTTGACGCCAGGACCGCAGCTAGGAGGCCGTTCTGAGCCGCGCGGCCAGGGTGGAAAGACTTGGTCATGCTGCCGAACTGCTCTCGCACGCCGGTAACCTGAGTAGCGGCGATTCCTATGGCCCACTGCAGCTGGTTGACATCCAGTCTGAGGAGCTTCCCGACGGCAACGGCGGCGCCAATGGAGCCCGCGGTGCTCGTGATGTGCCAGCCGACATTGTAGTGGTCTGGCCACACAGCGAGCCCGGCCTTGCACTCAGCTTCAATGCCGGCCACCAGGGCCAGGATGAAGTCCTTGCCCGCGACGGGCTTCTTCCACTCGGCAGCAGCCAGCAGCGCAGACGCCACCGGACCAGTGGGGTGGATGATGGTGTCTAGATGGGTGTCGTCGTAGTCGTGCACATGGCTGCTGATGCCATTGAACAGGGCGGCCGACTGGGCATCGGCGAGGCCTGGGGTGCCCAAGACCGCAGAGGTCGGAGGGCCAGCAAAAGGCGACAGGGACGCCCGAGCAATGGCGGCGGCGGGGTGTTGGCAGCCGCCGATGGCGCAGCCAGCCCAGTTGTAGAAGCTTCGCACGGCAGCTTCGACAACGGCGGGCGGCAGGGCTTGGTAGCGCAAGGCGCGCGCCCAGACGGCGAGGGCGCTGGTGGCCATGGGCCGTCTGTTCGAGATGAGGGCTGCGGCGAAACGAGATGAGGAGCGCAGCGCCGGGCCGATCTGGGCTCTCCCGGCGGCGGCGATTCAGAAGGGACGCTGGGCGCTCCCGGCGAGGTAAACCGCCAGAGTTGCGGCGGTGGTGATGACGATGCAGGCAGTCTGGAGGTTAATTCTGAGGTAATGACGCAGTGGCAAAGCACCTGGGGCCCCTAGCGCAGTGCTCGCAGCGCAGTGCCCCTGACAGCAGCCCGACCGACCGACGGGCCTCCGCCAACGCGCAATTTCGAGGACCAGCCTCCTGCCGCTCCTCCACCTCCACGCGCGACTTTTTCTCTGCTGCGGGCGCCCACTCTCGTCTGCCACTCAAGCGCCCTCCCGCTGCTCGCACCACGCGTCTTGTCCCCAATTGGCGCCGCAGCAATTGCGCAATCCGGCCCAGGGCTGAGCATCACCAGCCACGCTCGGCAGCGCGTCGCATCCTCTGCTGCTGCTCCGGCTGCTTTTCAGCGCGCGTCTGGTCCGCATTCCTGGCGGTCAGCCGGCGCGCTCGCACGCGAAGGTTGGTTGAAATCCTTCCGGCATATCCTGCGCTATCCGCCTGTGCTCCGGCGCATCCGGCCCACCGCGGCGCCTGCCCCTTCGCCGCAGCCGTCCCGCATTCCCTCGCTCTTTCGGCTCTGGCTGACCGCACACCTCCAGACTCGCTCTCCTCCAAACCCAACGCCAACCCAACGCGCCCTTCGCAACCACCGCCTGCAACGCCCTCCAGTCCGACCGTAGCACGAGCGACCCTGCGGTGCCTCGACCGAGCCCATACACCACCTCCAGGTCGCCGATAGATTGGAATCATTTGCAATGCCTGCTCGATCGATAAACCCTTTCTCCAACAACTCCTCCATCTCCACCTCGCTCGACGAGAAGACTTCTCGCCGCCCCTCCTTCTCCAAGGCGAACAACAAATTCGTCTCGCTCTTCGGCTCCTCCCCCAAGTCCTCCGCTCCCGACGCTGCGGCCGCTCTCCGGAAGGCTGTTGTTGCGCAGCAGCAAGCCCTTCTGGACAATCCCTCCCCGCACCCCGGCCAGCAGATAAATTCTGCCACACTGTCGCTACCCACCATCTCGCTGTCTACCGCGACCGGCGAGAAATACACCAAGATGGAGGACTCGGCCTCCGCCACAACCACGACTCTGTTCCAGCCGCCCTCGCACGAGGAGCAGCGCCGTCTCGTCAAGCAGCACGCCGAATTCGGCCCCCTGGGGTCCAAAGCCCACCTCTACTCGAGCAAGTTCCTGGATGACAAGTTCCCCGACCCGATCGAGGACGAGCCGCCCTACTACTTCCTGCTTACCACCTACATCAGCTATCTTATCCTCATTATCTTTGGCCACGTGCGCGACTTTTTCGGCAAGAGGTTCAGGCAGAACAACTACAAGCACTTGCGTGCCCAGGACGGCTATGCGCCTCTGAACAGCGACTTCGACAACTTCTACGTGAGACGGTTGAAGATGCGTATCAACGACTGCTTCGCGAGGCCCACCACCGGTGTTCCCGGACGCTACATTACCCTCCTCGACCGCAAGTCGGACGACTACAACCTGACCTTTAAGATGACGGGTACGACTTCTGAGACCCTGAACATGAGCTCTTACAACTACCTTGGCTTCGCTCAGTCTGAAGGCCCGTGCGCCGACGCCGTGGAGGAGGGCATCAAGAAGTATGGAATCAGCGTGTGCAGCACCCGCGCCGATGTTGGAACCACCACCCTGCATACTGAGGTGGAGGATCTGGTCGCAAAGTTCGTTGGAAAGCCCGCCTCCATGGTCTTCTCTATGGGTTTTGTCACCAATGCTACCACGTTCCCCGCTCTGGTCGGCAAGGGTTGCTTGCTCATCTCCGACGAGCTGAACCACTCCTCGATCCGCTTCGGCGCTCGCCTGTCTGGTGCGATGATTGAGATGTTCAAGCACAATGACATGCGCGACCTGGAGCGTGTTCTTCGCGAGGTCATTGCCAACGGTCAGCCCCGCACTCACCGTCCGTGGAAGAAGATCCTCATTGCTGTGGAGGGCCTGTACTCAATGGAAGGCACCATCTGCAACCTGCCGGCTCTGCTCGCCTTGAAGAGAAAGTACAAGTTCCACCTGTTCATCGACGAGGCTCACTCGGTTGGTGCACTCGGTCCGAACGGCCGTGGCGTTTGCGACTACTTTGGTGTCGACCCTGCTGAGGTTGATATTCTCATGGGCACTCTGACGAAGTCGTTCGGAGCCAACGGCGGTTACGTTGCGGCTGACAAGGCCATCATCGATAAGCTGCGCGTTACCAATGCTTGCAATATCTTCGGCGAATCCCCGGCTCCCCCGGTCCTCATTCAGATCCAGAGCGCGCTCAGGCTCATCATCGGCGATCTCATGCCCGGCCAAGGCGAGGAGCGTCTCCAGCGTCTGGCCTTTAATTCCCGCTATCTGCGACTTGGACTTAAGCGTCTGGGATTCATTGTCTACGGTCACGACGATTCGCCCATCATCCCGGTCCTGCTCTACAACCCTGCCAAGATGCCAGCCTTTTCCCACGAGATGCTGAAGCGCAAGATCTCTGTGGTCGTCGTCGGCTACCCGGCCACACCGCTTGTGTCGTCTCGTGCTCGTTTCTGTGTCTCGGCTGCTCACACTAAGGATGATCTGGACCGTCTGTTGGCTGCATGCGACGAGATTGGCGATATCCTCCAGCTCAAGTTCTCCAGCGGCATCGCAGGCGGTGCTGCACCGTTGCCCGAGGGCCACACAAACTCGGAGGAGCTGAAGTATAGGGAGGAGATGGAGAAAACCGGCAAGATGCCAGAGGTTACCCCGCCGAGGTGGAAGCTCCAGGACGTTCTCAAGCGTGGCGTGCAAGACACCAAAGTCGCTCTGAGATAAGCCTTCACCGGCCATTACCAACCCTACAAACCAAGCATCCCGCATCCTCCACTCGTGGACCTTTTTTCACGACTAGACCACGCAGCGATTCGCGTTCCCTTCCGGCCCTTGCCGAGCTTTGTCGACTCGGAACTGCATAGAGATCATGGCGTTGTTCGCGCGTTTTCATACCAATTGTAACGATATCTTTTCTGGCCCCTGAGATGAGGCTGAGAGAGGCGGTCATCAGTATTTTTCGCTCCTGACACTGCCTCCGGCCTCATCCATGCTTTACTGTTCGGTTCGTGGTGTTCGGCCTAGACGCATGGATTGCGCTGGGATAATATCTAATATTTTAATGAACGTTGGGCGGAACCGTGTGTACATTGGGGAGATCGGGGACGACATTATTTTCGAAAACCGCTGATTGGAGATAGCGGGAATGAATACTATGAGCTCTGCACATATTGTTTTGAGCAACGAAGTCATTTGAAACTATCGCTGGTATCGCGAGTCCTTCTGTTCCAATGTTGATACTGCCAGCCTGTAACCCCTTCCATGCATGCGAATGTGCCTTTTATAGGTAGTGTTTCACTAAAATCATTTTGGTGCAGCGTTGCTTGCAGAACAATCTCGCACGGGGTGTCGGAGGTGCAGTTCATGCGCCTTTACATCACGATTCCTTGTCGCATAGCAGGTCTTCCGAGCGTTTTCACCAAGACATTCCGGCTGCGGACGTCTTCTAATCCCGACTTCTGATATTGTAGATTATGCTTATCATACCAACAGCGAACTGACGTATTGTCGTTCGAGACCCATGCACTCTTTCCTTCCTCCAATCACCGGTTTTTCCCATTACAGAAACTCGCTGCTGATTTGCATCTTGACCGGTCAAGCCACACAGTTCGCCCCCAAAGAAGTTCGAACCGCTTAGCCTTTCTGTTCTGCAGGCCACTCCCGTGCGCTGCCAGATTTTGCAGAACACCCTGGACCCTGGTCAAAGTGCCAACGCATCACGCCCTCCCGCCAACGCCCGCCCCCCGCGATTGCTGCCTTGCCAGGCCAAGGAAGGCATCCATGCTTGCATTCCGCGAATATAGACGAGTCGATCCTTTCTGCAGGAAGATCGGCGATGCATACACGCGATTCCGTGCAAGTTGAGGAGCAAGGATGGTGGCTGGGGGTGGGAAAAAAAAATAAGAAAAAAGCAGAAAAGCATGACGCAGCAAGGATGTCTGCTCCAGCGGTGAGCGACGTCTGGAAAAGCTACGTACCGTTCGACTGGTAACTACTCGACGGGATGAAGGGGGTTTGAGGCTCTGCCCCCTCCAATCATCACATGCTGCACCTTGGGAGCCGAACGCACGTGGGGACACCCGTTCGTTGCGTTGCAAAATCTGGCGGGGGTCTTACTGGCAAGGCTGAGGCTGAAAGGAAGGCTGGGTTGACCATTCACGGAAGACAATGCTTTGCGCATGACTGTGTCGTTGACTTGCTCTTCGGTGAACACCACCACGTAGAGCTCGTTGGCGGACTTTATTCCCTCTTTCTTTCCCGATATCATCGAACGCCCTGCGCCACCCTTTACTTTGGCTCCTGTCACTTATCAGCCAGAATTTTGACACAGCATCATCACTACCACACGAGGCTGTGTCAAGTGTTGCTCGGCATCTCAAGGATGTCAGCCTTGCCCCGCTTTTTTCGTCCTTTCCAACGCGCCGTGCCGCCGCCCACGGACCTCCTCTGTCGGTGCGTTCGCCAGCCATGTGCGCGCTCCTCTCGTCTCGGCTCGTTCCAGGACGGAGCGCGGGCGGACAGACGGCCGGGAGGGAAGCGCGGCAATCTTGTTCGCTGCAAACGGGGCGCGACGCTGGACTTTTTCTTCTCATGTTCATTGGTTCAAATGGGCGTCAGCGTGAGCCCCGGACTTGCGTGCTGCCGTGTTGCCCAGCTAGCTCGGTTGCCTTGTCCGCTTCCTCTGCCTTGCCCCGGCTGCTGCCTGCTTCTTGTTCTTCTTGCATGAGATAACATCGTGGTTGTCTCATCGATTTCTCCCCGCGTCGTATCGACTACGTGGTTGAGTGAGGCTGATTGTCCAACCTAAATGCTCACCTCACCGTTGCACGGGATTTATACTGCCTGGGGGCTATTTTGGACGATGAGCCTGCTATTGTATTTGGTCTTGCAAGATGATCGTGTCTGCTGTGACCGCGTTTCATTGCAGTGCACGAGAGTCTCTCTGACAAACGGGCGAAAGAGTGAATGGTCAACGGGATTCGAGGCTGTCGAGAAAGCAGGCAACAAAGAAGGGCGTCGTTGTTGCCTGGAGCTGATCAAATTATTCTTCCTCAATCGAGGTAAATATCCATGCAACCTGGCATTTCCGCCATCTGCGATGGCAATGTTGGGTCATCGTTATTTGAGCCAAATGGACACGCGCCCTTCTTTCTCGTCCGCAACTGCGATCGTGAGACAGCGGGTAAAACATCTACAATTTTGCCTTCTTTTCTCTGACCTCAATCTGTCGATTGAGGAGCCGTAGCCAAAGAGCGCCGTTCGCACGTTATGGGATGCGCAATTGCGTCTAGGTGTGCACGCGCGTCTATCGGAGAGTGGCGGAATGATTCTGAACGCCCTATTTCTTAGTATTCCCCCCCCCGTCTTTCCTTGGCTGGCTTAGCTGTTGGAATCGCGATCTCCGGGGCAACCCTGCTTTTCTTTCTTGTCCCTGGGTGAGGGTCAGAGTCTGATCTAGGTTGCGTATGCGAGCTCGGGCTCCTGCAGCAGCGGGCGGATGCACTCGTGACAGACGCCGCCGCCTCCCTTCTCCTCTCGCCCAAGCAGGCTCCGATGCCGATAGCTGCCATCTCGAGGCATGCCGTCAGCGCCTCCGAGGTCGAATGGAGGGCGACCGGTGAGCGATTAAGGCTCAGTTGCTAGCCTTGCTGGGCCACTCAGAAGAAGAAAGCTAGCATGCACGCTTCATTGACGAATCAACCCGCATAGGTCAAAGCGTGGTCCGCAGGCTTGGTTGGAGGACGGTATGGATTGTCCTTTCACCGGTTCTTGACTTTGACGCCATACAGATGCAGTACCACATGTGAGGAGGCTTCTGAGCCGGCGAGACGCCCAGGACCATGGCCGCCGCATCGAGTGCTTCCAGATTGGCTAGCTGGCTTGTCTGTGGGCTATTAGTGGGTAGGCAGAAGGATGTGGTACTTTTCGGCTCGGGACGAGCGGGAGCGGATGTAGTTGCGGAGATCAAAGCGTTGGCCGCTCGAGCAAGGCTTATATATCTTCGCCCCGACTCTCTTGACATCTTGTTTTCCTTCCCTTCAACCGGCCATGGTGAGGCAGGCATCGCGCGCAGCGTCCTTTAAACAATATTTGTGATTCAATCGCAAGCATTTTCGTCATCTCATTCGACGCCTGTACAGCAGGTCAGCCCTGAGTCCGCCTCACCACCTATCCTTCAATCATAACGTCCCTCACCGGTCTGCTTGTTGCTTCGGCAGTGACAGTGCCCCGGTGAACGGTCCAAGAGACAGCAGCAGCAGCAGCAGCAGCAGCAACCATAATGGCTCATAATAACACGCTCTTCGGCGAAGTTCCACCCCCACCCCCTCCGCCACCAGCCATCCCTGGTGTCGGGCCCTTCCCCGGTGGCGCTGGACGCGGCCACCCCTTGCCTGGCGGCATGGGCGGCGGTCCAGCTGCACCAGGAGTTGGCATGCCCGGTCGTCCGTCCGTCCCATTCGGCGCCAGCATGGGACCAGGAGGAGCAGCAACAGCAGGCAGAGGCGGCATGTCCCATACCGCGGCCGCAGCAGCCAATACGCCGCGCCCGCTCAACCACCACCTGGGCAACCCGGCCGGCCCTGTCCTGCGTACCTTCCACGGCTGGTCCTTCCGCAAGATCCACGAGCCGGGCATCGAGGCGTCTTGGTCGCGCTGCCGCAAGACGCCGCTACCGTATTCGTCAGACGAACTGTCGCGGATCGTGCAAAAGGGTGGCGGCGCGGGAATGAGCGGGAGTGGGAGCAAGAAGGGGTCCGGGCGCCTGGGCGTGGCGGAGCAGTACAATGCGCTAAGGTCGGCGCATCAGAGGGCGCAGGTGGATGGGCTGCTGGAGTGGGTAAGGAGCGAGGAGAGGAATGCGGGAGCAGAGTGGAGTCTGGCGTGTATTGAGCAGGATGTGCAGGAATTCATCAAGCGGGGGTATGGCAGAATTAGAGAGACGAGGGAGATGAGGGTAATCTTGAGGAGATCACCGAGGAAAGGTGCCGCTGGCGTTTCTGGCGAGAAGGTCGACGGTTTTCCCGGGGAGGTCGTTGACCTCGAGCATGGCCATGTCGGAACGCAGCCGTTGCATGTTGTGCTCGGTGGTGCTGGCCCTGGCCCTGGCTCTGGCGCGTTTGGTGGTGGCATGGCAGCAGGAGGAGCACCTGGGATGCTTGGAGGAGCTGTTGGTCTGCCTGGTGGCATGCCTGGAGGTCTCCCTGGTGGTCCTCATGGTGGTGGCGGGCCAGGAGGACCAGGCCTCGGTCGGGGAGCACCGACAAATCCTCATCAAGGACGTCCAGCAGGTACGCCTCACGGCATGACTGGTATGGTCCCCCCTCCGCCTCCGCCCACCCATGGCATGCCGCCTCCGCCTCCACCGCCTCCACCGATGCACGGCGGCCCAGTCCCTGGCGGTGCTCTAGGCGCGCCTCTCGTTGGTCATGGTGGCGAGATGGGAGGTGCAGAGGTTGCGGGCCCCGGCAACATGAAGCCAGGGAAAGGTGAAAAGGGAGGTAAGAAGTTGAAACAGCCAGACATGTTCTCTGGGGACGATCTCTCCGACGACGTGGATGATCCTGTCGACGTGGCCTTCGGCAAGCCGACGAAGCCCGGAAAAATCAAGATCCCACCACCTCCGATCAATGGGAGTGTTCCAGCAGGAAGGCCGTGGAAGGCTGGGAAATCACCCAACGGCTCTCCTGAGCCCGAGCTCCACCGAGTTTCCTCGAACCACAACTTTATCAACATCAACGTCCAAGATGCAGCCAAGAAGTTGAGGAAGCCCCACAAACATCACAGTCGCCCGCACCACGACCGTTATGCTAGCAGCAGTGACGACGAGAGGTCCTTCACTCCACCATACATCAGCAGTGAGGACGAGTGGTCCGTATCCACGCCACCGTCTTCGCTTGAGGGCTCGCCACCACGGTACTACGAGCACCGTCCGTCTCGCAGCAGGAACAAGTACCAGAACAACTACCACCTCCCCGTTCGTACGCACCACCGCGAACACGAGAAGCCGCGCCCGATCTTGCATGAGCGGGACTATTCTCACCAGCGTCCGCCGGCTCGGCTGCTGGTAGACAGCGAAGGGTACTACCGGGACGGTGGATACGATGTGGTACCGCGGGACTACAATTACCGTGACGTAGAGCAGCAATATCGCGTGATTCGACCGGCATACAGCCCACCAAGAAGACGTTTGTATGAGCGTTCGCATGAAAGAGGATGGGGGGAGAGACCAATGATGCCACCGGCACCAGAGGCTGATGATTTCCTGTGGAGAAGAGGTCCTAGTCTGGGGAGAAGGGAGGAGTTTGACAGAAGAGAGCGAAATGCGTACGCAGAGTTGGATCGATTGGAGATGGAAGAGGAGCGGAGAGCCATGGAGGCAGCAATTGACGGGATAAGGGGAAGGAGGTATGCTAGGCGATGAGTTTGAACACGGCTTCGCATATACGGAAAAGGAAACGCGAACGAAACGGGCACGTAAAGGAAAATGTATGGGCCGTGGGATAATTTGCCAAACGCGAGCTCGAGAAGAAACTCACAAAGGGAGACGAGAGCTGGCACTCCGACTGAGATAAGAAACGGCGTTGATCCTTTACTCGTCGTGGATGTAATTCTGCTGTATATGTGTAGCCATCTGCCAAGTACCAGGCGGTGCAGGATAGACACGTTATCTCTGCACGAATGGAGACAGAAAGCATGGCGGTTGGATAACATGAGTCGTCTGCAAACCTAAACGAGATAAAAGGCGTCTAATGGGGGGCTGAAGCACTCGTTTGGACGCAAGTGCGCTCAGTCTTCTGGACATTGTCATTCAGACTGCTTCGTCCCTCCAATGAGTGGTGTCAATACAGATACCCTTTCTTTGCCATCTTTTCGAGCAGCGCGGGGATCTGTGGGAACGCAAAGATGAAGTCGGGGGCCGGGGGGGGGGGGGGGGGGGGGGGGGGCTTTTATCAGCTGGAAGTCGAGAAGGATGCGTCGCGTTAGGCGTTCGATCCATTGGGCTTGTGCCAGCTCATGCGTACAGGTAGTTGGCTGCAGTGGTGCATTGCGACTGCAGGACGGCCCAGTGAGGCGATCTCAGCAGCGAATAGAGGGCATTGGCGGTGGGGGGTTAAGCAGGTGTCCAGCCAGAGCGATGTGCACCTGTGTCCGAGTGAGTGCTTTCACTGCACCGTGTTCGTGAGTGGAGAGCCGAGGAAGCGCTGAATGCTCGGTGTTCAGTGCGAGGAGCTGTTCGGAACAGAGGATGAGGCATTGACCGGGAGCTCCTAAAAGGCCCGAGTGGTGCCCCTCCTGCCCCGCCATGACGCTACAAGCCCTGCGCCCAGCTGATCTCACATCATAACAAAACCACCGCTGCAGTACCCTCCTGTCCCTGACCCATCTTCTTTCTTCACTTGAAATTGCATCCCTCGCCCATCTCCCAACGTCCAGGACATACCTATACCCCTTCTCGAGCAGAATTCAAGCATACAACCGCCAAAATGCCTCGCCAATTCTTCGTCGGTGGTAACTTCAAGATGTACGGCGAATTTTCCCCTCGCAGCCAGCTTTGCCGGTTGCGAGAAGCTTCGAGACAGGCCACACAGTAGCAACAGGCGGAGCTGACATCAATCTGACCCCAGGAACGGGACCATCCAGTCCATCAAGGACTTGATCAACAATCTCAACAACGCGAAGCTCGACCCCAACGTCGGTGAGTTGCTCGTCCCACCTCAGCCGGCGGCCACTCGCGGCCATCCATTTCGCGTTTCTCGGTGGCCGAAGTCAATTACGAAAGAGAACGGTGGCTGACAATGGATATCGCTCTGGGATGACCAGAGGTCGTCATTGCTCCTCCCTCGCTGTACCTGCTCCTGGCCCGCGAGCACCTGCGCAAGGGCATTGAGGTCGCTGCTCAGAACGTCTTCGACAAGCCCAACGGCGCCTTCACCGGCGAGATCTCCGTTGATCAGCTGAAGGACTCTGGCATCACTTGGACTCTCATCGGTCACTCCGAGCGTAGGGTCATTCTCCAGGAGGATGACAACTTCGTCGCCAGCAAGACCAAGGCCGCCGTTGCGGGCGGTCTCGGCGTGATTCTGTGCATCGGCGAGAGCTTGGAGCAGCGCGAGGCTGGCAAGACCAACGAGGTTGTCATTAACCAGCTCAGGGCTGTTGCCTCCCAGGTTCAGGACTGGTCCAAGATCGTCATTGCCTACGAGCCCATCTGGTGAGTCTACATTCTCGCGAATATAGGTATCATTTCTAAATTCCGTAGGGCCATTGGTACGGGTAAGGTCGCCACCACTGAGCAGGCTCAGGAGGTTCACGCCGCTATCCGTGAATACCTGAAGAAGGAGATTTCTGCCGAGACGTCGGACAACACCCGCATCTTGTACGGCGGCAGCGTCAGCGAGAAGAACTGCAAGGACCTTGCCAAGCAGCCCGACATCGACGGTTTCCTCGTTGGCGGCGCCAGCTTGAAGCCCGCTTTTGTCGACATCATCAACTCGAACCAGTGAATGCATGGGAGGGGAAATCTATAATGACCGAATGGAGACGAGCGTCTAACTCAATGATAGCCATAAATATCACCCAATTTTCTGTGCCAAAGAATCGTGTTATCTTTTTATTCTGTGATTGGCGGCCACGTTTGACATGCCGTGGCTCCAAGGAATATATTTATATGTACAGCCCAAATCCCGATTGATGCGCCATCCATGCCGTTATACAAAGTTGTTCTTCATGCACCCTCATCAGCCCTCCTTGGCAATCTCTTCGTTGTGAAAATAGGCTCATATTTGGTATCTTGCGCCGTGGAAAGGACTCCAGATGCCTCTGACGCTCTCGTTAAAACTCTTGACAGGCTTGTTGATGGTGCGGCGGTTGCGCTCTCCGGAGGCGTCACGCAACAGCTGGGCCTTCTGGAGGATCTGCTCCTTCTCGAGATTACGGACACAAATTGCCTTGGTACGACCGTTGATGTAATGGCCTTTGATGACGGGCTCCTTGCGCGGGCGAGGCGAAACGGTGATTTCGATTGACGGGTTGGCCTTGGCGAATGCGGCGAGCTTGTGCTCCAGGAACGACTTCATGCCCTTGGACGACCCGGCCCAATCGCAGTAATGGAAATCAAGGCGCTTGCATTGGAGAATGAAGGCACCGACACCGTTCTGCGTGCGGCTATATCAGTATGAATCTTGATCAACGGTCGTGCGAGGCGCGGGCAACGCGCTCCGGGAATTGCGCTTGCATAGAAGCAGCAGCTCCTGCTAGGGTAGCTCGAAAAAATTCCAGACGTACCTGGCCCTTGGCTACGGTCTTCAGTGCAGCGAGAGGCATGATGGGCGGCGAGCGGTGGGGTGGGTGCTTCGCGGTATGGAGCGGCGCTTGGTGTTTTCGGGCGACTTTCTGCCAAAGGCGGTGGGCAGCAGGTCGCCTGTGCTGGCCTCTCGTCTGCCTGTCGCGCCGCAATTCCACGCAACGCGCACCTCAACCGCCCTCGAATCAACGCACGACCTCCGCCCTCGCCCCACGCACAGCTCGATGATCTAGAGCAACTCCAACTCAATCGCTCCTTCATTGAGACACTTCTCCGTCAAACAAACATGACGGACAAGCTACCGCCCAACCTGTTGGCGCTCTTCGCGCCGCGCCCTGCGCTGCGCTACCTTCCGCCCTCCGACCATGCTCCAGAGGCGCGCAAGACCATGGACATTGAGGGCGTCGGCAAGTACTTGCAGGCGCTCAAGGAATATGAAGACAATTATGAGCCCACCGAGAGCTGGCTGCAGCGCAAGGATCGTCTCAAGCAAGAGAAGAAGGAGAAGCTGGAGAAGACCCTTACCGAGGGCGTAGCCAACTGTCAGATTCATCCTCTACCACTTTTCTTACAAGAGAAGCTGACCACGTGCACACAGTTAAACCTGCCGAGGACCCAAATGTGCGCGGCGATCCCTTCAGAACGCTGTTCGTTGCGCGTTTGTCCTACGACACCGAGGTGAAGGACCTGGAGCGCGAATTCGGCCGATTTGGTCCCATCGAGAGGGTATGCTTTGCCTTTCGACCTATTGATTATTCACGTCACTGAAGCTTCACAGATTCGCGTTGTCCACGACACGACCCAGCCCGAGGATGCTCCTCCAAAGAAGAAGAACAGAGGTTACGCATTTATCGTATTCGAGCGCGAGAAAGACATGAAGGGTAAATATTCCTCATTTCTTTCGCCTTTCCCTATCAGAATCCTCGCTCAAAGGTAAAGATGGTTGCGACTGACAATGTGCCACTTGGTCTTCTCATCATACAGCTGCCTACAAGGAAACCGATGGAATTCGCATCAAGGACCGCAGAGTTCTCGTTGATGTCGAGCGCGGCCGCACCGTGTCCGGCTGGCGTCCACGTCGTCTGGGAGGCGGACTTGGAGGACGTGGATACACGAAGGCACTGCCAGCCCGCCCCTCCGGTCCCGGCAGTTTCGGTGGACCCCCTTCCGGCCCCGGCGGATTCAGGGGTGGTTACGGCGGAGGCTTCCGCGGCGGCCGTGGCGGTTTCCGCGGAGGTGAAAGAGGTGGCTTCCGGGGCGGCGACCGTGGATATGGAGGCAGGTCTGGCATTGGCTATCAACCTAACGGCTGGGGTGGTCAGGCACCTCCCGAGGGGGCTCCTGCAGGCCCTCGCGGCGGTGGCAGGTCCGGAGGCTATGGAGGCGGTCATGGCGGCCGCGATGGCCCGGGTGGTGGCGGTGGTCGCTATGGCGGCGATAGGTACGGCGACAGGGATCGTGGAGCTAGTGGCAGCAACCGTGAGCCTGTCGGCTCGAGGCGTGACTACCGCGACCGTGATCGCGATGGTGGGTATGGCCGCGATGACTACTCCTCCCGCAAGCGTGGATACGACGGCGACAGTTACGAAGACTCCAGGAGCAAGCGCAGGTACTGAGCGCGGCCTCATGTCCGTCCCAGCTCAGCCTCGCGACACGCATTGGGTTTGTGCGCACAAAAGGTTACCTTTCTCATCTTCTTCGAGTTTTGCCGCCTGAATCTTCCGATCCACTCCCCTTCATCAACAAGGGTAAGGCATCATCACTTGAGGACTCATTTCATCTGCGCCGAAAAGCAGCCATGCACGGACAATCTTGCCCAAATCGAAACCGCATTCCATTATTCAGGGTAAGGCGTCAGAAGGTATTGCTACGTCCAAGCCGCAGCCAAGGTAGCGCACGATGCTCTTTCACTGCCGAAATATCAGTCAATAGTGTCACGGCTCCACAGGGACCCAATTACTATGGCATACCATGCGCTTCTTGGATAATCTCGCCGTCAGCTCTCAAGCGCTGTATCGGCACACTCTACAACCTTTTTTCTTCGGCTGTTTTAGTAGCATCAGCTTCGGAGTTCCGGGGTGAGGTCTCCGACGTTTTCCACATTGGGTCCACGGTATCTCAAAACGGGTTTCGAAGTCTTTTTTCCAATTTTGCAACTTGCGTCTTCTTTCTTTTCTTTGCGACCAGCGGTAGGTATCATGCGGGCTAGCCGTCTACCTGGTAGGTAGCTCAATTCTGCCCGAGGATGTGCCTCTATTTGTTCCAAAGGGCAGACAAGAAGGTAAGATCACCTGAAGTAAGTAAGTATGCGTCTAGAAGATGTTTCTTTTCTAGACGCGTCACTATCTTGCTGCCGACGATCTTGCTGTATGATATCTGCCCTCGCTTGAATTGGAAGAGAAAACAAAGAAAGAAAACAAAGAAAGAAAGTGCGTGTCTACAGGACTTTACGGGCTGAGGCTTGCATGGAATGATTAATCGAGAATGTCGTTACGGGATGAGCGCCGCTGACGGCTTAAACACGTGTAGTCTAGCAGCGTAGACAGCGAATTCAATCAATTTCTTTCTGCCCTGCGCGGGAACGTGCTTTAGTCAGTTGAGCGTGGATAGGACATTTTCCCGGCTCTGTGAGCCCTCTGCACGGTTCTAGTGGTTTCCTTCTATGTCCTCTACCGTATGATGTGTAAGGTCACGCGTCCCGACATAGCTCTGGCATAATTATTTTCAGTGTAATTAGTGGACTCAGTCTCCAACTTGCTCATATACTCCACAGAGTCTTCATTGGGGACACTGGCCTTACAGTGAGAGTCAGTCACACGGGAATGTGGGCAATAAAACAGTCACATAGCATATAATCTTTCCGTCCTCGTCTACCTTTATCACTTTTCATAGTCGATTGTCGATAGTACCTCTGGAGCCATTAGTTTTAACGTAGTATTATATATTATTCAACATTATAAAGCTTGCGGGCCATTATGAAGAGATGATGACGGCTAAATTACTTAAAGAGGAGGTTTAAGCTTGATTAGCGGCTGCGGCGAGAGCCTTCGCGACCAACTTTTGTTATTGGATTCGTAAAGCGAAACCGAAATACTAACATTCACCTACGCATGGGCCGAGGAGGAGACTACACGGCAGAAGGCAATTTCTCATGGACAAAACTGCGGCAAGCGCTGTGGTCGATCTGCATCCCACGGAGTTTCTCCGTCAGTTTCAAGGCCGTAGCTCAGAAGAATCAATATTTTGGATTGGCACTCCCACCAGAGCCCCAGCAATGGCCTCACTACCAAGGTTACGACTGATACGGGGAAGAGCACTAACTTGATAGAACTTCTGGCCTTCCGCGACTTAAAATTGGCGATACTGGATCCCCGCAACTGCCTCAAATAGTCCTCGTGGTTGAAATCTCTCTGATCTTCTACCCATTCCCAGAACGCAACGACTCGCAAAAGCCCGCTTAAGTGCGGGTTCTTCTCCAACTTTGGCTGAAGGCACAAACATATTTATATTATCAAGCTCTCTAATCAAGCAAGTATGGCGCTTGATCTCCTAAGCAGGGTCGGAGCTCGACGTGCTCATGTGGTAGGGGTCCGGCCTTGCACTCGCTCCCATATCAACAAATTTAGCACAAGATAATGATACTTAATGGACAGACATATCGTCCTTGCGATTTGGAATTTATCATCCAGTGAATGTGTCGTGCTGTCCCATGGATTTATTATATGAAGGTGCCACCCTTCTGGGCTACTGGTCATCACTAAGAATTTAATTGCTTCACCACCAACCCCATCACTTCTAAATTTAACGTTGCCATCCTATGCTCGTAAGAAAAGAGGGGCCACACCTCTGATTATGGACCAAGGTGCGTTCCTTTCTTACCCTGGCTACTTTTCTTTTCTATTTCCAAGCTACGCTTGCCCTTCCCCAGTGGCGAGGCTGTCTTCCAAAGGCTCCCTTGTCCTGCAAAAGTTTACTCTCAACCCACTTTCTTCAAGCAATCACCACGCCGTAGCTTTCCGGTCCGTCGCACAGCTCAGATCCTCCGGCATGACCGAAAAAACAACGGCTTCGTCGACCGTTTTGGCGGACCCAATTCCCTTGTGGAGATGAGGCGCAGTATGGGGGAAGTTTTCAATGATATTGCACCGTGTATGTCTGTCTTGGGCACTCTGCTCGCGCTCTACGGCGTGTACTTGTCTTACGGGTACGTGAGTTGAGGCAAACCCCCTCTGCTTAGGTTTTCAATGACCAGAAAGTTAGTCCTGAAACGTAGCTTCGATGGCGGCTCTCTCTACTTTCCTGATTTTTACTGCCGAGACAATGGTTCGGTTGATCTGGGCTGTAGCCTGCATTCCGCCGGGAGAGCATACTAATGGGTCGTGTTGGGTGTCGAAGGAAGTTGCTGGCCTTAGTGGTCGTGTTCTCCTTTGTGATGCAGGACTCGCTCTTCTTAAATGTTCTGTTGTTGGATTGCACATCGTAGATGCCGTATAATATGAAGTGTGTGTTGAAAGCGTCTATCATGGCAATGAATTCCGCGCCTGCGATTGTTGTACCGCGCTACTATGGAAGGTTATGGAGGGCAAATTTCTTTCGCAATGACCGTTAAAAGTTCTGATATGAAAATTGCGGACTAGCTTATCGATTACACCTTTTCAGCGCAGAGGGCTTGAGATAGCAGCGTTTAACCATTCTCAAAAAACTCCTGTATCTATCTTTAACGTGTTCCTCGAGGCCAAAAAAGAATCTACCCTCAGTTGTCTAGTGTGTTTCTCCTACTACGGTCCGCCCTCAGGTCTTTTCCACCGCCGATCACGACCTCCAGTGCCTGCGTTAAGGCATTCTCATCATATCTCAAGAACCGATCTCCCTTCCCGTCCCCACCGCCAACTCTTCGTCCGTACAATCTTACTGTCTCTATACCCAGCGCTGATAGAGACGCCCGATCAACTACCGGCGTATCAGGGCCGTCGAGGTGGATCACATGGGTGACGTATCTCCTGTATTCCCCTGGTGTGATCATGTCTGCTCCACCCCGCGCCTTGCTCTCCGCACCGGCCTTGGCTATCGCAGCCACGAACTCGACGGCCGAGAAAGGCTCAGACGAAGGTCCAGTCTCGCGATCAATAGTGCTGTTCAGAATCAAGATCTTGTGCCGGACAGCTGGGGTTTCGGAAATGGCAGCACCAACGCCTCGCAATATGAGAGAGGGGATAATGGAGGTATACAACGAGCCAATGCTATATACAATGGCCTGGCAGTCTTCCTTGATAGATGACAACACCTTTGGGTTCGCCGGCGGACGGATCTCCTGGCCGTAGGGATTGATGTACCAGATGCGGTCGATCCGGGCGGGAAGGTCTTCTTCATCAGTCTTACTGAAGATGATGTTCTGTTTGCGCAGCATGGGCAGGGATCCGGGAAGATTAGCGTCTTCGATGATGTCGTGATCTTCGGTCTCCTGCGTGTCTGGCGATGTAACGTCGGGTAGGGCAGTAGGCTCTGAGGGGTGCGAGATGGCATTCTGGCCAGTAATGACCGTACCATTGGCCAGGGCAGCGCTTA
Source organism: Macrophomina pseudophaseolina (assembly GCA_022204955.1). NCBI lineage: Eukaryota > Fungi > Ascomycota > Dothideomycetes > Botryosphaeriales > Botryosphaeriaceae > Macrophomina > Macrophomina pseudophaseolina. The sequence continues at coordinate 26,085 of JAJJID010000111.1, forward strand.
TATGGTGGGAGAAATTGGTGTTGATGGCTGGGAGGACAGAAGTGTTGGAGGGGACGCCGCAGATACTGCTGAGAAGGTAGATAGCCGATTCAAGACTGCCGGAAAAGAGACGCGCTCTACAAGCAATCAGTATATGAATGGCACAAGGGTCCCGATAAGCGCACCCAGTCAGGAAGAGGTTGCCAATACTGGCAGAAGAGAAGTTGAACGTAGAGGTGGGCCTAAGCCTTTTCACGATCTCAAGATTTAGCATATTCAAAAACGAGCGGATGAGCTCTTTCTTCTCAGACGAGATGCCATTCCACAGGTTATGGCGTGCCTCGACTATGTCAAGCCACTCATGACGCGCCTCATAGGGGTCCAAGCAAAGACGGTGATTGAAGAAAGCCTTGATGGCAGCCCTTTCTGGATCCCCATTTTCGGGGATGAGCCGGACCAAACGACCTGGGCGAAGCGTCAGATATGGAGAATACGGCTCGCACGAAGGGGAGACATACTTCTCAAATCGCCGATTCCTAGTCTTCGTTAGCAATGATCATTTTCATAGCACTTGAAACTCACCTGGACCACCAAATACGCGGATCAGCTCCGACGTGCTGCCACCATTGTCGCTGATCGGGATGACGTAGCTCAACGAGCACTCTCGCCGGCCAGCAACCTTCTTGAAAACATCAACCAGACTATTCGCGGCGCTTCCACCCGAAAATACGACAACGCCCTTCGATTTGACGGGGTCGCCGAGCACTGGAAGTGCCATGGATGCTTGTGGTGAGTTAGTAGATGAAGCGAGCGAGGGAGGCTCCGCTGCAAGGAGATAAGCGAAACCCTCACAGAACCCGGAACACGACAGGTTTATGAAGGAGAGCTTCGGCAAGCAAGGCACTTCGCATGACTGCAGCGTGGCCTCTCGAAGAGCGATCGAATAGAGTAGGTCGTGGCGCAGTAGAGCGCTGGCTGGGACTGGGTCCGAAAGGGGAGTCACAACGCGCGATACGGCTGCTTACGCTAAACAGCACTCATTGGTCTGGATCTCACGTCATTGCTCGTTGGCCTCCAACGTCTCGAGATATCACAAAAACATCGGAGATGTAGGTCTGACGGTCTCGCGGGTTGGAGCAAGTGTAAATTTTTGAGCATTGTACGCCGCTGGGGTCTGTGGCCCCGGCAGAAGCGTGCGTGGATTATACAGGTGCACAGCATCACTCCGCATGTGACAGCTCCCATTCGCTGATCCGCAAAACCAAGTCCTCATTGTGCCTGCCTGGACTTTCTCCTTGTCCTCGCATCTTGGTCACTGGTGTTCCCGCAAGTTCCTCAATTCTTTTGAAAATCCCCCAAATCCGCCATCGCCGGCTTACGCGGTTGCAAAGCCCTCGCTCTTCTCCTGCTCTTGGCGGCGAGCGCGCTTCTCGAGCAAAGCATCTTTCCGGTCGGCGAGGAGCTTGTATTGGCGGGCCTCGACGCCCTGCAGCCAGTAGCCGAAGCTGCCTCCGATAGTTGCGTACAGCGGGTAGGCCCAGAGCGAGCCCTTGTTGAAGAATGGGCGCATCTCCATGCCCAGCTGCCATAGCCGGACAGCGACGCCTGTGAAAAAGACAACGCGTTAGCCAATGCGGGACATGCGGAACGGAGCGGCCGTAGGCCGAGGCGCGGTGGAGGATGTTCTCGAGAGCGCGTACCGAAGCCGCTCCAGAAGAGGACCTTGGAGACCATTGTGTGGGGCGGTGGGCGAGCGGCGAGTGTGTGAAGAGACGGACAGCAGCGGTGAGGCGGCTAGTGCTGCTGGCGAGGAATTGGACGTGGGCGGGTGGTGGTATGGGAGTATGGAAGCGGTGATATCGGCCCTCGCGTTCCTCGTTGCCGGTCGGGCTGGTCGACGCCGCAGGCTTGGCGTGCGTGAGCTGGTCCACCGCACCGCTGCAGCTCCCCTGCCGTGATAGTGCATTCATTTCTTTTGCGTCTTCTCGCCGCAGCCTCGCAACACCACGTCATGGCTCAGGTCGATCAGCGCAAGCGCTCGCTCGAGCAGGAGCAAGACGCGCTCGCTGATCCTGCACTGGCTCGCAAAAAACTCAAGACCTCCGACCTGCCGCTCACCCAGAACAAACGCGCCGCCATTGAGGCTATCCTGCACACCTTCAAGAAGAAGGGCGAGTTCGATAGCTTGCGCAAGGATGCCTTTCAGAAATTCGACCAGAGCGTGCGTCCTACCGTGCATCACACGACGCATTCCTCACTGACCAGCGCCGCATTAACAGGAGGCGAAGCACACTCTCATCGCGTCGCTCGAGGAGCTCGGCGAGAGCGAGACTACTCGTAATCCGACCCTCTTGTCCAAAGACCGTCGCATAGCCGCACCGCTACTCGAAGGTGCTGCTGAGCGCAGCGAGATCTACCGCGCCGCCGAATCTCATGTCCGCGAAATTCTCCAGTCCGTCCTCGACGAGCAGACCGGCGCCGAAGCCCGCATGCGCGATATTCGTCGCGGTGACATTGGTGAAGAGGCCGCCAGGGAGGAGCTCATTCGGGGCAGCAAGACCGAGGAAGAATATCTGAGAGAGGCGGAGGAGCGCCGTGCATTGCGACAGAAAGAGCGTGAGGCCCGCTGGGAGTTGGAGGAACAGAGAGAGCGCGAGGAGCGTAAGAAAGCCGAAGAGGATCGCCGCCGCAAGCGCGAAGAAGAAGAACGGAGAGAGAAAGAGCGCCAGGAGCGGGAAGAAGCACGCCGCAAACTGCGCGAGGAGAGGGAGGCCGAGCGCCAGCGCGAGTATGAGCGTGAGCGTGAGGAACGTCGGGAAAGGGAGAGACTATGGGAGCGTGAAAGAGAGGAGCGCAGAGAGAAGAGACGCCGTGAGGAGGAAGAGTATGAGCGGGAGCGTTCGAGACGCTACGATCGCGACCGGGACCGACGACGCCGGTCGACAAGCAGAGATACAAGCAGAGGCAGGTTCCGGGCCAAGAGCCGCGATAGGACTATAGACAAGAGTCGGGATAGAAGCAGGGGACGAAAGCGCACTCCTACTCCTGAGCCACCTTTAGCAAGTCCGGAACAGAGCAAGCCTGTGGTGCAGCCCGCTGAAAAGACCGCTGAGGAGGTAAAGATCTCGGATGAAGAAGCCCTCAACATGCTCATAGAAGAGAGCAAAGCTCTGGAGAAGTCGCGCCAGCGTCCCGAGCTGGAGCGGTCCAGCTCTCTCGAACCACCCAGCCGCAGGTCACTGGTCCCCAAGTCCATCCTCCCGCGCGACCCAGCTGCCCAGCGTCTAGCCCGACTGGACCCCAGAGACAAGGGCTCCGCCTCGCCATCCACGCCCAAAACCGAGGAGCACGGCTCCAAAAAAGAAGACACCCCCAGCGCCAGGAAGGAAGACTCGGTCAAAGACGACACCCGCTCCACCCGCGCCCCCTCCGTCGCCGCCTCCGTCCGCTCCTCCCGCGCCGACCGCGAATCCCGCCGCGGCGCCCGCTCTCGCTCTAGAGATAAAGAGTCGCACCGCGGTGCGCGCTCGCGTTCCCGCAGCCGCACCACTGCCCGCCGCTCCCGCTACCACTCCCGCTCCCCCAGCGTCGCCCGCTCGTCCCGCTTTGACGACGACCGCCGCCGCTCCGGCCGCTACTACGACGGCCGCGATCGCGACCGCGACCGCGGCGACCGCTATGACAGGCGCAGCAGCTACCGTGCCCACTCACGCAGTCCCTCCCGCAGCAGGTACCGCGCTGGTAGTCGCAGTCCGGCGCCGCGCAGAGGGTTCCGCGGCGGCAGGTCGAGGAGCAGGAGTCCGCCCGAGACGGATCGCTACGTGCCGGGCAGTGGAAGCTCGAGGAGGGATAGGGAGAGGGACGGAGGGCGTGAGAGGGATCGTGACCGCGACCGCGACCGTGATCGGGACTTTAGAGACAGAGACCGTGACCGGGATCGCGATAGGGACAGGGACAGGGACAGGGAAAGGGATCGGGACCGGGACCGGGACCGTGACTACAGAAACCGTGGTGACATTGATCGGTATATCCCGGGCGGTGCTAGGTCCAGTGGAGCTGCGAGGGAGGATAGGAATAGGAGCAGGGAGAGGGAGAGGGATCGGAGGAGAGAGCGTAGTAGGAGTCGGAGCAGGGGCTCTAGACGTTGAGGTTGACGGAGGAGCGGTTGTCAGCTCGGTTTGTTTCGCTGTCATGGAGGTGGAACGGTTTTGTAAGATATCCCATTTCGAGGCGACTTTAGGGGCTCTCGCTACTTATTTGGCATTCCTGTTTTCTTCAGAGTTCTAATTCAGCTGGTAGCGAAGCCTATCGTTGAGAAAAACCCCCGTCTGGCTTGAGAGCCCGCTTTGGAAGTGGATTGCACACACTGCACCAGTGGGAAACTGTAACTTCCTGGATAACCTGTTTTCGGGTTGTCATCTAAGTTTCGGTGCTATGAGAACCATGGACGTGCCTCCACTTCGGACAGTGATCACCTTTGAATTATGCGGAAGGTCTCCCAACCGGTCTGGAGGACATACTGCTCTAGGAATTCCACTCCTACGTAGATAGATATGGCACGTTATGTCTGTGCTGTAGATACCGACGTGGAGGCTTTTTTTCGATGGTGTAGCAGTTGGACTCAAAAAAGAATCATACTTGAAATCACTGTGTTTTCTTCATTTCAAACTTTACTGGCAACATATGGGCTCCTAGTCGACGTTGAAATGAAAAAAAAAATTTTTTTTTTCAGTTTCCAGAGCGCGTCTGCTACCATCTCGTGTCTTCATATCTTCGTGAATCTATAACTTGAAGTTTTGTTCGCCATATACATCAAGTTGAGGGGTATCTTGACGGTAAAGAGTACAGTGCCTCAGGCAGAAGTATTTCAAAAGCGTATGCCCGAATACATGTGTTTCGAACCGCAAGACAACATAGTGATTGTAAACAGTGAAAAAGGCGAAGGAAAGCGGCCGTGGATAGGAACATAAGAAAATGGGAACGGAATGAAAATGGTTGAAGCTCGAAAGACCCATGACTAGCAGTATTGGCTTCAGGGCTGGTCACAAACTGGAAAACAGCCCCGAAATTTCCCGCCTGGGTTGTGAGGAGAAACTTGATAATGCAGAGATGCCGGAAAATGCCGCCACATGCAAAATAGCCCACAAAGTTGCTGTAGACGATTCAGAAAATATTGGAATAGCAATTTCCCCGTGATTGGAACGTATGCGAATTGCCTCCCTCGCCTTAAGACGTCCGTAACCAGATCGTAAATGACTGGCGGAGCAAACCCTTCAAATCCTCAGCAAAGATGATCAACACCAAGGCCTCACTGTTTCCTTCGTCTCCTCTTATTCTTATCACCGGCTGGTTCCATGTACGTCCCCGCCTCAGAAACCGATTCGGGAGGCGGATTCCCACCATTACCATTCCGCACCTCCCTGTCATCGATACCGCTAGCCCAGTTGACCGACGGTTTCTGCTGGTGCTGCGGCGCGTTCGGCGGCGGGGGGATATCCAAGTCCGGCACACCCAGTTCCTCGGAAATGGCCTGCTCCTGGCTTTGGCGACGCGCTTGCTCCCGCAACTTGGCGGCTGCGGCGCGTTGAGCTTGCGCTTCCTGGGTGGGGCTCATGAAGCCGGTGGGACTGCCGTTGCGACTGTTCCAGCCGTTTACATGTCCGCTCATGGAGCCGTCAGGAGACGGTGGTGCAATTGGTGAAGAGGCTGCGTTTGAGGGAGGCTTTCCGGGCGAGGCATGTCCCGGCGTGTTGGCTGTTACATTGTTGGCTGGACTCGAGCGGGAGTGCGGGGGCGAGGGTGCTGCGCTGGGGCGGTTGCTGTTGGCGTTGCTGTTATTGCCGTCGGCATTGTTGCCAGCAGGATTCGCAGAGAAGGTCGGGAAAGGAAAGGTCGTGTTTGGCGGCCAGGTGTTTTGTGCTGGCATTGTGGAAGCCGGGGAAGCAGGGCCAACCGGAACTTGCGTTGGTAGGGGACCCCAGCTCTGTTGGCTGAAGGAGCGAGAGGGCGGAACGGGAAGTGGCCCTGAATAATTGGGATGCGGTGGTGAGACATTGCCGTTGACGTAGAAAGCTGGAGATGCTGGGCCAGCTGGGGCGCCTTCGCCTGCATATACATATGCGGGAGAAGCAGCCCCACCCATACCAGCTGCAAAAGGCGATGCAGTGCCTGGCGTGAAGAAAGAGTGCGGAGCATTAGGATAATAGGTCGGCTGGTTGGGGAGCATATGACCAGGGGAGAATACGCCATTACTGGTTCCCGGAGAGAAGGCACCATTAGCGCCCGGGGTAGCAGATGGAGATGCAAATGACTGGGTGGACATTGTTAGTAAGCGCAGGGTAGAATCGTACATATGTGGGGTAACTCACATGTCTTGGTTGCCTGTAGAGCTGGCTGTTTTGGAACTGACTTGGTAAATTCACCGGTGCGTGAGGAATGCTAGCGACGGAGCCACCCCTTGGAGTGGCTGTTCCTGGGATCATCTGGCCGACCGGTGAGCGCACATGATAGTGGTGAGGTGCCTGCGGGGCGGATGCTCTGCGCGGACGCGGGTCGGACAGAGGGACGGTCTGCGAGCGCGAAAGCCTGGGCGACGGCTGGTCCGCGGGCGCGTGAGACCGCGACTGGGATTCTCTCCGAGCATTGATCGCCGAGTCTCGACGGGGTTGTGCCTTTGGTTCGATACGTCGATGTTCTTGGCCTTCGACACGGTGCCGATGCGCCTTAGGAACATCGTCGACTTCTTCGGGCTCGGAAAGGTAGATACCGTCTTCGGAGTCCTGATACTCTTGCGCGATGGAGTGGAGGGCCTCGAGAAAGTCCAGCACCTTTGCCTGGGCCTCACGTGGAGTGCACTCCTTCTTCGCGATGGCCTCCTCAACGTTGTGACAGAACGCCTTCCACTCCCGCTTGGTCAGGACGCCTTCGTGCACAAACTCTTCAATTTCGTCAAGTAGATCCTCGACCTCCTTTGTCTGGTCCACCTCGCGCTTCTTCTGACGGACCATCCGAGATAGCTCCCATACTGCTCGAGTTGCCGTGACAAGTGAGGCGCATTGGGTAACGGTCTGGAGCGGCGGTAATTTGAACGACATGGCAGCGACGTGGACGCAGGGCAGCAAGAAGACAGTTACACTCTGACTTCTGGAGATTGGGTCCTCATGACAAGAAAAGACCGTAGGACGAGGCGGAGAGTTGGTATGACGTGGGATGGGGCGGAAACAGCACCAGGAAGGGGCAGTGGGTATTTAACAGGCCAGTATCGCAGGCACTCCCGAGAGCGGAGAGTCAGCAGTGTCGTGGCCAGGAAGCGTGTTGTACGTCGCACATGGGGCGAAGCTCGCGTTGCTTTGGCTGTGCTCCGGCACGCTTCACTGGCTGCCACCATGGGGGAGGCGTTGGCATGGTTGGGATACCTGGTCTTACGGGCCGCTGCCCAACACACAGGCTAGGATGATCTTCGCGGCGATAAGATGAAGACTTGGAAAACAGCAGCAGAGCAGCGTGGGCGTGGCATGAGTCGCGTGGGGTGGCAGGACAGCAGGCGGGCGCCAAACAGCATCGAGGACGGAGGCCGCTATGATCCGAACGGGCTGCAGTTGCGCAGCAGTTGAGCGACGGTGCCGCGGGAGGCGCGCAGAATCACAAATGATGGGGCCTCCAATCCCATGTTCTGCGGGGAAATGCTCGGTGCTGCTGCTGCTGCTGCTGCTGCTGCTCTGCGGAGGATGATGAGCGACGAGGGCACGTTGGGCTGCCGTTGCTTGGCGGCCGTGAGCTGCTTCGCGAAGGAAGAAAATCAACCAGCGTCGCCATCATCCCCCGATCGTCTCGAAGAGCGGTCAGGTCGAGCGAGCATGTTCGATGCCTGGCTATTGACCACACCGGTCAAGCAGTGTCAACGCCACCAGCTCCGGCCGCTCAGTCGGCCTCGGATTAGCTTTGCTTCATCTTGCAGCATCGCGGCTCTTCCGCCGACTCCGGCGAGCTTTCTCGTACACTGTTGCATTGCTTCCTCGAATGCCAGTGCCTGGTGTGTCCCAGCTTGTCCTCCCAGAGCGCCATATACCGAGGGACACTGACAAAAGCGCTGCCGCTGTGCTTTCACAGTACTGTCATGGCAACGTAGCAAGCTGGAGAAGAAAAAAGAACATCACCCAGAGGAAGGGCTCATCATGGCCTGGCTGTCCGCATGCAATTGAATCTTCCAGCTACCACTACCCGAACGTCGCCCGCGAGATCTGCGCCGGCCCAGAGGACTCGCAGTTCGAGCAAACAAGCATGCCGACCCGCTGATCTGGAGAGAATCGCGCGTCAGGCATTCCGTCATCGCGCCGAGCGTTTTGCGCAAACAGGCCCACCCTTACCCTTGGATACAGGTTATCCCTGAGGCCCATTGGCTGCCTTTGCTTTACAGCGAGGAGTCAAGACAGAGTCAGCCAATCAGCCGTGTCCTTTCCAATGAGTCGAAAGAGTTTTGATTTCCAGATGTGGCTGACTGCAGAAGTGCGACCAATCACACGGGCTGGCGCGCTGGCCAGCCCCCCTTTCCCACAGACCCATCGTCCTCGCCCCAGCGATTCGATCCAATCATCCGCCCGGCTGCCCTCGCTTAGGTCGGTGGCGCTAGGCTTCACACACACGGACCTGCCGCTGCGACTATATAAAGAGGACGACCCTCCCTCGAGCTCCTGTTTTCTTTTTTCTTTAGCTCTCTTTGCCTTTTGGCTTAGATCAAGTGTAGTATCTGTTCTTTTCAGTTTAATCTCTGAAACGTCTCTACGGAGACATTCGTGATTAATCTAGTTTTTGGACTTCGGGCGACGGCCGCTGAGCTTGCTCATGTCGCCGCCCACAGTGTCGCCCGTATTGCACTGCCTCGGGCTGACGCGAACTCTGCACCTTTTCGTTGAGACACTTGCCAGGCGCAGGTACTCGAGGAAGACGGTGTCCTTGCGATGCTTTCGAGCTTCGAGATCCCGCGTTCGGCGGCGTGATGACACTGCTCTGCAAAATTTTTACTGCTGCCTGTGAGCTTACAACATTACGAAGAGATTTTGCAACTGGAGGCACTCAAATGCAGCGAGGGCGAGAAACCACCTTGCACACATAAGCTCTGGCAGCCGCAGCTCTCCAAGGACATCGCTTGCGGATTCTCGTGTAGGCAAGATAAAGCATGTATGCATACGGGGAGGTGAAGCAGCCATCAAGGCGCAAACGTGTCGGTCTACAGGCGGGAAACATGTCCGAGCGACAGCTCCAGCTGCAGGTCAATGGATCTAATGGCTTTTCCTGTTTCGCGCAGTTGGAGCAACGCGTGAAGCCTGCGTTCGTGTGCGCGCTTGCTTGACTTTCTGCGCGTCATCGGGCCGTGCGCCAACGTACCGTGACGGCAAGCAAAAATGAGGAAGCCGCCTTTTTTATTTGTGCAGTGATAGAATAGATCATGCAAGACGATACATGAAACGCCCAACAATGATGCGCAGCGTGTGATGCAATGCCGTTGCGGTGCAACGCGTTTGCCAGCGCGAGGTTGACTTCACCCGGCGCAAGCAAACTCTGACAGCAACACCAACCATCCGCAACCTATAGCAACAACAGTCACCATGGCGGAGAGACAACAGGGAATGGTCGATCCGGCCATCTTTGAGCAGCTCCAGGAGCGTGTTGATCAAGATTCTTCCGTTCGTGAGGTGAGTCTCGCACGGTGTTGATAGCGTCCCGCCGCAACATGCATGCTGACCAAATCCACCAGGAACTTCGCGACATTATCCAGGGCCTGGAGAAGCAGGGTGTGTTCCATTGCTCGACCCAGGTGGCTCGCAGTGCATGTGCTCATCGTTCCCAGGTCGCTCAGCCCAGTCGATCCTCGCCCGCGCTCACTCAACACCCTCAGCTGAATGTACGAAAAGCGCCTCGCTACATATTCCGCAATTTGCCACTGCTGACAATTCAAAGTGCCTGCCGTTGTCAGCTCTGCTGAGGCTGCCATTCGTCACGAAATAGATGCTGTCCAGAAGCTTGCTGAGGCTGCCAGTAAGCATCCGTACTACAAGTTCAACGGCATCTGGTCTCGCCAGGTCCAGGACACCGTGAGTATATACATTCTCCTACCCTTGCGTGTTTTCCGGGCTTTGTTCTAGACTCACCAATAAAGGTGTTCACAATCCTCTACTGTGGCTACCTTGGTGGCTTTGCTCCTGAAGGTAGCGCTGCGAAGACCGGCCGTTTGTTGACGATTGAAGAAGTTGGAAGCATCATCAATGGTTTGCTCACCCTCTCCATGGAGTGACGCTCTTCTAACGCCAACGCAGTACCAGTCAACCTCAAGGACAGGGATGCTTTCCATCTCACTATCGAGGAGTACCTCCAGGCTCTCATCTCTCTCATCGATGAGTTGGTAAGTCGCTTGTTGCAACCTAGAGAGATACATTCGATGGCTGACACGGCGCAGGCCCGTCTTGCGCGTAACTCGGTTACTCTCGGAGACTACACGCGTCCGATGCAGATTGCACAGTTCATCAAGGATGTTCACGCGGGATTCCAGATTCTCAACCTCAAGAACGACGCGTTGAGGAGGCGCAGTGATGCTATCAAGTACAGGGTGAGAAAGTGTCTCCAGATTTCACTCGGTTTGATTGCTGATAAAGCTGTGAACAGGTCAAGGAGGTTGAGGACGTGGTCTATGACCTCTCCCTGCGTAACTTGGTGCCCTCGGAGAGCAGCTAAGCGGTCGAGGCAGGAAAAGCAGAATGGCGGAGGGAGTGGCGGGATAAGCTAGCAGTTCTGGCGTAGAGGTCTGACAGCAGCTGGGAAACTATCACCCTACATGACTGCGCAGCAGCCACCCTCAAACCTCGATCAAATTTTACGGCTCAGATAAAAACCTACCACGTTGTCATGATCTTGATATGAGTGCGTATCGTTGTGGTGATCAGCAACGCCCACCTGCATGGTCTGCGCTGCCAACCGAAAAAGCTCCGGGTAAGACCGGCGACAGCCAGCGAACACCTCTCGCGTCCCAGAGCTTCTCTCCACCCCAGTGATGGCCCGCCGCTAAGTCAACATGTCGCAACAACCTCAGACAGTCTTCACGCGCATCGAGGACCCAGCCACGACGGCCCCCAAGGCTACCTCCGTCGTGGTGCCTCCCCCGCCGTCTTTGTCACCCGTCTCGTCCTCCAAGCCTATCGAGACCCTGAACACGGACATTGCGCGCATCTACACGCACATTCACCCCTTCCTCGTCGTCTCCGTCTTCGCCCTCCAATTCAATGGCGTCGTTGCGGATCCCGTTCCCTCGCTGTTCAATGCCCTCATTCCATTGAGCGCTCTCCAAGTCATCTACGCCATCCTGTGTCTACCGGCCGCTGGGTCCTCGAGCTCCAAATCTTCGGGAACACGCAGAAAAGGCGCTGGAGGCAAGGCGGACGCAGGTGTCGGTAGCAAGGTCTCGGTTAGTATAGGGTACTTTCTCGCGTCGCAATCCGTCTAACATGCTCACAGACCGCCGTGCTTTCCCTCATTCTCTCCACCATCGCCGGCGTTCCCCTTATCACCATAATTTTAATCCTCTTCGGCGCGCCATTGACGACGCACCTCGGCCACACTGTCCTTTGTGCCGCGCATATCGCATACCTTGCCGCTGTGCCGACTATCTACGCGTTCGGTGTCGATGGTGCCAAGTGGAGGGAATTGGTTTCGCTAATGGTACCGGCTGACGAGGTGTTTGGCGCTGCGGTTGGAACACTTTTTGGCGCGTGGGCTGGAGCTATCCCGATTCCGTTGGATTGGTGAGTATATTTGCTTGAGCTCCATACGTCGGCTGCTCACTGACTGGAACTTGTAGGGACCGCGAATGGCAGAAGTGGCCTGTCACCATTGTCTGTGGTGCGTATGCTGGCTACGCGGCTGGCAAGCTCTTGGGTGGAGTCCTTCTTCGAGGAAAGACCTTTGCATTTGATTGAACAGGCCTTCCGCAGTTGTCAGCTCTTCGTGAGCGGGACCGTCGTCGCCCGGTTTGCGTCTATCAAGAAGCTACGTACAAATAGCTAGAGCGAGTAAAGGCCAATCCACCAGACTCGCAGGGTGTGTCGACGAAGGCTTCTGCAAAACGGGTCCATTGGTCTCTAGGAAGACTTTGGCTCAGACCTGAGCCCTGGGTGCCTGAGTGACGAGGCACCTTATTGGGGAAGAGAACATGGAGCATCCCTTTCAATGCGCAGGCGGATAATCTCTCACATACAAATGATGCATATGCCCACCGGTCAGATGCTGGAACGGGAAATAGTCCGATATCGCTCACGGAGATAATGCATGTATTCACTTTGAGAAATCAAAATGCACGTCCACTCATCCCGTTTCACCTTTACCATTGGCTTCCGACCAGGTGCTGTCATCAATCGGCAGTCGTCGTAGATATGGTTGGTCGCCCACCCGAGTACTTCGGACCAGAGTCGGCATCCCTAGTCAGGGAGGAACCCGCCAAACTGCTCGGAGTTGCGGGACAGCTTCTGCCTGACTCAGTTGCAAAAAAGTTCCAAACCACAGCTCCAGCTCACTGACTTCGTCTTCCACCATTCGGTTGTTCCCCACAAAACTCGCCTACCACCAGCATGCCGCCCAAAACTGAAGGAGCAACTAGAGGACGAGGCAGAGGGCGTGCCCGCGGCACGAGCACGCGTGGCCGCGGCGGCCGAGGCGGCGCGCAAGCTTCTGCTGTGACACCAGCACCGACCCAAGATCCCGCGCCCGCGGCAAAAGAGGCCATTGCCACTGACGAAGACTCCCTGTTTGTTCCCAAGGATGATCCTACGCCTGTTGCCTCAAACAGCGCAGATGTTTCCATGGCCGACGCCGATGTCACCTCTACGACCGAATCCTCCAACACTGCCGCAGCAGCAGACACCAGCGCTGGCGCAGCACGCCCCAAAGATGCACGCATATCCTCCGTTCGCGCATCGCAGACGCCAGCTGGGTCGCCTGCGCCCGGCTCGCCTGCGTCCACTAGCGCGGCGCGTGGCGGAAAGAAGGCGGCCGCTCGCATGCCGACATTTAAGGGCCGCAGGAGTAAGGAGGAGCGCGAGGCTCTGGAGGCTGAGGCGGAACGGAAAAGGAGGGAAAAGATGCAGCAAGACGAGGCTAGCGCTCCCCGGGGCAGAGGTGATCGCGGAAGAGGGCATGGGAGAGGCGATCGCGGCGGGCGTGGCGGGAGAGGCGGGTATATGGGTCAGAGGGGATTCGAGGGAGGGATGAAGCAGGATATGGGTGGTGTTTTCGCCTCTGGCACGGTCAACGGTATGATGACACTAGCTTTGTCGGCGGTTGCATGCTGTTTACTGATGCTTCACCGCAACAGAGAACCGCTCGCGGATGATTCATCGCGGCAAGACCTTCGGAGCTTCTCACACCGGTGGCATTAAGCGCGAGCGTACGGTCTTCAGGTCTGACGGTAACAATGACGGCGTCAAGGCCGAGGATGATGAGGACGGTGGCTACATCTCTTCTGATCCTGAAATTGAGATCTATGGGCCCCGTCAGGATGTTGATCGTATTGAAACTGTCAATCTAGTCAGCGACGACGAAAATGAAGATGCCGAAATGACTGGCGGCCCTGCATCTCAGTCGAGACCTAGCAGAGCTAGGTTCAACACTCCCGGGCTCGCACCTGTGCGCATCCGACGGAGGGAACATGAGAATGCACCACGGAAGATTACCGCCGAGGCTCCCGGAGATCCCGAGATCAAAACTGAGGGAGATACTTCCTCACCTCGCAAAGGCAAGGGCAAGGTGAAGGAATTGGAAGTCACTGGATCTCAGGGACGATGGAAGGGTGCCTGGGGATACTCGGAGGACGACCAAGGAGTGATCACGATCAAGGACGAGCCGACGGATGAGCCGGCCACAGTACCTGAAGATATCCCCGAGGAACCTGTTAAGGAACCCCCGTCCTCGCCCGAGCTCTCTCGAAAGACGAAACCCAAGATTAAGCAACGCAGGAAGCCACGTTTCCGCGACATTCGCGCTGCTCTTGTGAGCGAGGAAGATAAGCAGGAGCAAGAGCGCCATGAGGAGAGCATGCGGGTACTCGCGGATGAACTTGGTGAAATTGTCTTACCACCTCCCCAGGCGGTGGGTCCTGAGGGCGACACGGCAATGGAGGAAGGCGAGGAGGGAAAGCCCAAGGAAGAACGCCCCGTTGATAAGAAGCAAGATCGCGTCTATCTCTTCCAGCTCCCGCCAGTATTGCCAAGTCTAGTGGTCGATGACACGATTAAGAGAGAACCACAATCCCCCGAGGCAACATCCCGCGGCAACCCAATTGATCTGGCAACTCCAGAGGTGAACACCACCACTCCGATCAAGATTGAGGATAATTCAGTCTTCGGCGGTACGGACCCAGACCTTCCAGCTCAACTTACATCTGGTGCGGTGGGAAAGCTGCGCGTGCATAAAAGCGGCCGCACGACTTTGGACTGGGGCGGCACCAGCTTGGAGCTTTCCATGGGTATGGACGCATCTTTCCTGCAAGATATTGTCGTGACGAAGATCATACCTGAGGAGCAGCGGCTTGGAAGGGATGGCGGCGAGGCTATGAGCTTCGGTCAGGTTTGCGGCAAGTTTGTTGTCACGCCTGACTGGGATGAGATCGTGGGCTGAGAGTGCCACCATCGAACAGAAACACCAGAGGTAACTGGGAAGATGAGTGGGGCTCACTCACTGGTATGGACCTTGTGGCATTTCCTGGCGTTTGGACGGGCCTCTGAAGCATATATGGGTGGCGCTATGAAAATCAAATGGCACATGAGACTGTGCGTCTCTAACATCTTGGAGTTTACCTAGTGCCATGGAACCTCCATGCATCGGCTATATCTAAACACTAAACTTATACCCAAATTTACAGACGGAGGGTTCGTTCCTGGCTATCGAGGTACGTGTTAAACTGGACGCGCGACCTTGCTGACTTTGTCAGTTTGCCGCAAAATTGGCCTAGAAGTCCTTTCAACAATTAAACATCTTGCTGTGGTGTAGCCAGAGAGAACCAAAGCGTGAAACGTATTGCGACATCGGCTCCATCAATATTACTCCGACCAAGCTGCCATACGGGTAGATGAAGCAGCCGCTCAGATGTGAATTTAGCCCTTATCGTTGAACACTTACGTCCGGATGACTGCTCCCTTTCCTCATACATGACGCTCTATATTGTGCTCGGCATCGTTTACTAGGCGTCGCGCGGATCGATCTTCTCTTTCCAAACGCGGGTCACCATAAGAGCCGAATCACGTGCGTTGTCGCTGCGGAAGGGAACTATTTATATGCGTCATTTGCATTGCTTCATACTTCTCTTTTACGCTCCGTCACCCGTTAATCGCCAACTATGTCACCTTTGCGTGGTTCATTGCACCTTACAATTAATCTCTGACCACCTTCGAGCACTATTCGCCTTCCACGCACAGCATCCAAACTCTTCCGAGTATATTGGGCCCACGACACCCACCTTCGCCACACTCGCGACTTGGGAAGACGTCATCATTATCACGCGTTCTTCCCCCCTCACTGGGTCAAGCATGGATTTCTTCGAAGCACAAAACAGCGGCAAGTCTGCACCAAATGGAAACCCTCAGAATCACACTGATCTACATTGCAGAGCCCGAATTACATGGGGTCACTGACAAGGCAAGTGTCCCCATGGGCACAGACAGCGCGAAGCTGTCGTACACCAGCGTGTCCATGAAGACTTCCATCACAAGCCTGTTTCAAGAAAGTTCCGGCAATTGCCAAGGATTAGAGAGACGTCAAGTCGTGAAGCTACGCGTTCAACAGATATTCGATCTTCAAGATCTTCTGAACAGGATCTTGCAACAACATGAGTTGACGATCAGGAAGAGATGGTCAAAAAAGTCTGTGCCCAAACGCGCTGCCGCTTTGGAGGGAGCTTGCGCAGACTTGCCGGCTGAGCGCAACAGGCATCTCCACAAAGCGACCAAACTTGTTCAACAGGATGCTGGAGTGGCCACGAATTCCTACCTCTGGCCGCACTTGAACGTGGAAGATCTTACAAAGGGCGATAATCTAACACTTTTCCTCAACACCCGTGGTCATAACCCGGTTTGCGACTTTGTCGTCGACGATCTCAACAGCTTCTTCGCCGCGCGCAACCTAGGTGTAATCCAGAACAGCAACACCGATGATGTAAGCTACATGCTGCTCCACGATCAGCAGTCCGCCGAGACGTATGGCAACGAGTACACTTTCCTGGAGGATTTCACTGTCGAGAGTGCCGAAGACCAAGAGCTTCTTGACAGGCATCGCACTGGCAAAGCTGTCAGCAACGCTACTGGATGCATGCTGCTTCATGTACAGGAGTTTACGTACAGGTTTCTCGTCGCGTGCTGTTTACAAATTATCCCCAACATAGGCGCCGAAGCATTTCTCAACACGTCTGCTCAAACGTGCGTTCCATGCTGCAAGCCTCCAAAGCTGAAACAAAAAGCCCCTTCGGGAGAATATTCGAGTATTGCAGCAAAGTTAATCATCAGGCCTTACGCCGGTCGTGAAAAAGAAGACCTAGATTTCGCGGAACAACTGATCTTAGCAAAGAAGAATCAAGTAGAAGACTTCCTGTGGCTTCTTCGTCAAGACCCAGGTATGTTCGAATCCTCAATCCCTCAATACAATCAGCCTGGAGGTAAAGCAAAGGGACGGACGGAAATACGTAAGCGCAGCGAGTACGCTTACCGTCTGCGCGAGTTTGTACGCAGCTCTCATCATGCCCTTATATTGTGGGATGCTGCACTGAAGCTGCTGCGGACCCTGCAACATATTCATGGCCGATACGAGGATGAAATCTTCACTGGGTCAGGGCCTTTACCTCATGAATACAGTGTCGAACTCGCAATCTTCATGTGGACCCTGAGAAGAATTGAAATCATCTGCGCCGCCAACATCGAGCTCTTGTTCGAAACACATGATGCACTTAAGAAAGTCTTTCAGCCACCTTCCGAGTACGACTTCCGAGTGAGGTCGTTATACTCTCGAGATCGGATTGCTAGGATGATTGGGGCACTCACCAGCCCACGCATGCGCAAGCTTTTTGGAGCCGGCACGTTCGTGCATGAGATCGACCACGTTCTCCAGTTGTACAGTTCACCTGCGTTGACTGCTGGTACACAAAAGTATCTCAGTGATCTTGCGGCAACCTCGGAAGTCTACCGTCAGATCTGCCTGCGGCATCCGTTGCACGAGTGCTATCACATTGCGCCTCGGTATCGCCCGATCACTCATGAAGAGGGCGAAGAACGCGTGAGGAGCATGTGCAAGCATACGAACTTGTTTATATGCGGGCCTGAAACACTCTTGTTCAACGAATTATCCACATTCGAGAACGGCGTGCCAGAGAAGGGCAAGTTCGCCTACCCGGTCGACCAGCCCAGTTCTCCGGAGAACATCGAAGCGATGATCGCTGCCGAACAACGTCTGGACGAGTTCTGGAACCACGCGGATGACTGGTTCTGGACCAAAGCACATGACTTTATGGGTCATTCTGCCAATAGTGAGAGCCTTTCGGGTAACAGGGACAGGGGCGGCCTTCGCCACCTCCTGAAAGACCACTTCGGACGGCCTCGCGACATCCAGCGCACCGATGGCCCCCTGCCGCGCCGCCGCAAGAGATTTCCGCCGGCCACAGAGCCGTATCGTCTGCCGTTGCGCGGTTATCGGGTCGTCCGCGCCCTATTCCACGTCCCGCGCCCTCATGAGCAGGCGCCCGATGTCGCGTGGAGAGACGTCGTCTTCCTGATGACGAGCATGGGCTTCGCGGCTCTCAAGCTGGGAGCGGGCGGGTGGTTCTTCTCCGCGAAGGTGGAGAACACCTCCAGGGTGATGGTGCTCCAGGAAGAGTTTGGGAAAAAGGAAGGTGAGAAACTCTCGGCGCTCAAGTTGAGGGAGATTAGGAGGAGGGTTGAGTACCATTTCGGCTGGAGGATGGAGTCCTTCTCCTCCGCGAAGTAGTCCATCCTCCGGCTGGCATGGACTTTGGAAGTTTGGCGTGGTTCTTTGAAGCTGTCTTTTTCTCGACTTTGGGTGACATCTCACACTAGACAACGCAGGAAATATATACAATCAGTAGACTCTCGCGTCAGTATGAGTGCTTTAACTGACCAGGGTGGTGTTCCCCGCGCTAACCCGCTTCGGGAAACTGGACCCTGAAGATGAGTTACTCGCAGCCAGCGTGTTCCCCTACTCCCCGCTCCATCTCCTTGATGGCACCTCCTGACGGGGCAGCCGCAGCAGTCATTCGCTCTATCTCAATTTGCACCGCAGAGCCGTCCCTGAACAGCCAGCACTCGGCCCAACCGGCTCTCTCGTCGGCCCCAATTTGCAAGGACCCACACCCTGCACGAATTTTTTTTCTCACTCAACAACCAGCCCCGAACACTCCGTCATGTTCTTTTACGCATATTTACTTGTTCAACCAGGCGCTTTCCAGTAATCAGGCGTCTCCAATGTCTGAGAAATCACAGAGGAAGCCTCAGGTCTTCCATCTTCTCTCTCAAGTCTCTGTGGTCTAGTCGGTTATGACGTCGGTCTCATACTGCTTGCAAAGTGTGACTTCTTCGCAGAAGAAGCGATCCGAAGGTCCGCAGTTCGATTCTGCGTAGGGACATTTCCTTTTGCCCTTGGCTAGGCGGGAAGACCTTTTTGGTTGTTGTGTGGTTGGGGGTTGTCTTTTTTGGGCGTGGGGTGAAGAGTAAGTGCGGATCTTTCGGTACGGTGAGGAGAACTTAATCAATTGCTTCGATGAGTTGAATGCTCACTGGATATACCCGAGAGACGGTACCAGGCATGTTCTCATGTTAATCGGCGCCAGCGAGGACATCTGCGATTGCAGGGTCTTGCGCGGTGGCGAAGTGGCACAGAAGACAAGTTGGTGAGATAGAGTGGTAGAAAGACAGAAGAGGAGGAGAGCATGTAGAAAACGGAGGGCCATGCGCGTTGATCAGGCCGTGGGATCCTGTTCTGCTACTCAGACATGTTCCAAGTGTGCCAGTACGCTCAAACGTAACTCCCGCAAAGACTACCGGTGCCATGACTCCGCGTTACTAACTATAAAAAACAATGTTCAAGCCCGAGCGAGCTACTTCTCACAAGTACCAACTTTTTAATGTGGACTTCCGGGAGGCACGTTGGTTCGTCGGGCTTCGTACTACCCCACATCCCGACTCGGAAATGGAGATGGGGCCGCCCCGCGCGCCACTGCTACCTATAAGGAGAGATGTGAATATACACTTCAGAAGGGCAATGTTGTAGATTACAGATTTTTTTTCCTATAAATTCAGATATGGCGGTTTCTGTTCGAAGTCAACCTGGATCCCACGCCGGCGAGAACAATGCGGAAGGGAAAAGTGTGACCAGAACTGGCCGGAGTTCCGATATGGAGAGCGCACGCATCAACGCAGCCTACGTGAGTTGATAGTGCCAAAACTCCACTTGTAACCGGGCATAAAAGTTGAACTTGAAACAAACTGATACATACGCTGCAGAGAGAAGCAAGCATGGAGATTCAGCTATTGAATCATATCCATGAGCATCCTTCCATCGATTCCCTCCGCGGCGACCCTCAGGCAATTGCTGATGCCATTGACAAGTATGCTAGTACTTTGGACGACGCGAGGTGGCTGATGACCTCGGACCGGATAAAAGCAACTTCATCAAGTCGGTGTTTGCCAGAGCGTCACCAGGTCCGCCAAAGGCTTTCTTAGAGTTCGGAACCTACATCGGTTACTCCGCCATCGTCCTAGGAGCGGCACGGCGAGACCTGAACCTGGATCAGGGCATCAAGTACATCACGTTCGAAAAGACGCCAATTATGGCAGCCATCGCGTCAAGCTTGATTGAATTGGCAGGGCTGAAAGACGTGGTAGAAGTGCATGTTGGCTCCGCCGCGGACTCGCTCAGGAGGTTGGTAGCTGAAGGAAAGCTGAAGAAGATGGATGTGGATGCTTTGCTTCTGGACCACTGGAAGGATTTCTACATCTCAGACCTGCAGGCGTGCAAGGAGCTGGGTCTGTTGAGGAAAGGCAGCATCGTGCTTGCTGATAATGTCAAGTTCCCTGGGGTACCGGAGTACTTGGAATACGTCAGGAAGGGTGTGGCGGAGAAATCGACAGACGGTTTTAGATACAGTACGCAGACGGCAGACTTCCAGTTCCCGTTTGATGGTCCAGAGGTAAACTCTTATCAGAATTTTGTATGTTTTTGACGCTGACTTGGGACACAGGACCAGATCGCTTTCAGCACAGTGGTGTGATGGGAATTTAGTCAGTTCAGACATGGCTACCCCACTCCTTCGAAATATCGCAATGGGACTAGCAAGTAAACTGAATATTTATTTAACAAAGCGGTGCGATAGTATGGGGTGAAAGGAGTTCTATAGCCAGAAGGAGTACCAGACACACTGTATTCAAGACTGAGCTACGCAAACCCGATTTACTCCCAAACTGATTTGTTCTTTCTGGCGAACTCGTCAAAACTGATCGGAGGCCTACCTGTGACCTCCTTCACGTCGTTGCCTTCCAGTGCCTCTTCTCCCCTCGCCGCCATGAGTTCGAGCTGCACCACAAGATCCGCCAGCTGCTCGGGCACGCCTGCATCTGTCATTGCCTTCTTCCGATCGTCCCCCGAAGGCTTCAGATTAACGATCTTGCGTCCGAGGACATTGCTCAGCTTTTCCGCAACCTGATCCATTGTCAGTTGGAGTGCAGGGTATGAGCTCATTGAGAAGCCTACGTCATCATAAGTCAAAAGTTCAGGGCCAAGGATGCGATACGAGGTGTTGTGCGGTTTCTCGTCCGTGAGCGTATGGAACGCCACAGCGGCGATATCTTCAGCGCTGATGAATGGAATCTTGCCATTTCCACATGCAGTGTACAGCTGGCCGTTCTTGACTTGTTCTAAGCCCCACCACTCTGACAGATTCTCTGTGCCCTCGTCAGCAAGACAAGCATTTCGGAATCGCTCCCCAAAGTCCACTTACCCATGAACCACGAAGGACGAAGGACGGCATAATCGACCCCAACATCGAGTAAATGCTGCCACACCTTTCCGACATACCATCCGCCAGGCTGGGCAGTGCTACCACCCAACAGGACAAACCTCTTGACACCGTGCTCTTTAATGCTGTAGTCGATGAACTTGTTCATAAAGGCTATGCCTTCTTCGGCCTCGGGAGCCACCAAGTAGACGGCTGTGATCTTCTCACCGTGGGGGAACTTGTGCTCGAACGGGTTCTTGAAGGTTGATTCATCGAGCCAATCGAACTTGACTGCCTCCAAACCAGAGGGAGCCGCGGCAGCACCTCTGCGGGATCCGATGACGAAAGGCAGTTTCGCATCTTGTAGGAAAGTCGCAAGGTGACGCGAGGTCTTGCCAGTGCCTCCGGTAAGGAAGAATGCCATGGTCAGTGAGATATTGGTAGATTGGCTGGGAGCCTCACGAGCAATGAGTAGAGTCAAGAGAACTTAAGTTCCCTGCTCGTCCAGCTCGACAATTATAAACTGGTGTTCCGCGAGCTTAACTCCGCTGCTTGTAGAGTATCTCCGTCAAGGATTCAAGAAGTCAGCACTAGGCCGGAAAACGCAGTTCAACTATGCATGTGATTAGGAGCGACCAATTCCGGTTTCGAGTAGTGATGCTCGTACGGTGACTGACATGCAAAGCGATGAATCGGCTCAACCTGAGAATCATTAGCTACGCCTTGGGGTATGGGGCCGCAGTGCAGCTCAGGCCCTGCTTGCTTGTTGCGCCACAATACAGCTGGCCGGACTTAACGGACACAGCCATGTAAGCTGCAACGGCCTTCGCGTCTTGCACGTCCGAAGTCTTACGATACTACAGCATGATCCGCATGGCAAATTAGCCCAGTGCTATTAATGCTGAAGCCAAATTGCCTTCACTCAGGAGCTTTCTGATATTGTTTGATAGCTCTTCCCAGACACATTGCCAATCCACAAGGGCGAAATATATTCGGGCTGACCTAGAAAATAATTTTTTCTTAGATCCCGTTAATTTTGTACATGGAGTTGTGGGAGTCAGCGGAAGAGCCTTGACCACAATCATTGCTATCATCCCCCCAGGCTGTGGTTCAGCCACTCTCCAAATATGTTTCTTGCTTCCTCCACTAGCTCGAGCTCTCTCTCTGTTAAGAGCCCGCTCAGAGCCTGCTTTTGGCCATTCCCTTTGTCCACTGTCATGTCTTTTGCCTCGTAGCGACTGGTAATAGTACTTCCAACTTCCCAATTATCCTCTATTTCATGTGTTGTGCCACCACCGAGGATAGTGCTGAGCCGCAATCCAGCCTCCTCTCCAGCTGCCAGACCCTGAGCAACCGCATACTTCAGTGCCAGCTCCGCCAGCTTAGTCCCCCGCTCCTCAACATAATCCGATGCCTTTGCCGCCGCCTCCCTCAGACCCTTCGGCGCGGGATGGAAATCACCCAGCTCGCCCACCGGGACGCCCTTCTTCCGGAGCAGCCCAATAGCCAGCGGACTCGACGCGAAGACGCAATCGACGCCCGCCTCCTTCAAATCTCTCAGCCCACCCTCATCCAACAGCACCGTGTTCTGCAGCGTCAGCTGGCCCCAGACCTGCACGGCATCGACCCCCCTTCCATACCTCTCCCGCACCGCCCGCGCAACCTCCACCAGGCGCGGCACCGGATACCCGGAAATCCCCACGTAGCGCACCGTCCCCAGCTCCCTCAGCTCGAACAGCGCGCCGACCGCAGCCACCGCCTCCGCCACGGACACGAACTCGCAGTCGTGCGTGAACACGACGTCCAGGTACGGCGTGTGCATGCGCTCGAGGCTGCGCTCGACCGACGCGCGTATCCACGCGGGCGAGTAGTCGAAAGTGTCGGCGGCGATGCGGCCGCACTTGGTCATGAGCAGGTACGAGGCGCGCGGGTGGGCGGCCGCGAAGGCGGGCTGCGCGAAGGCGTCGCCGAGCAGGATCTCCGACGGGCCGTAGTAGGGCGACGTGTCGATGGCGCGGAAGCCAAGGTCGAGGGCGCGCTTCACAATGTGGCGGGTTGGCAGTGAGGCCGGGTTGGGGTGCAGCTGGTTGCTGAAGCCCGCGCCGCCGAGAACGAGGGCTGGGACGAGGGCGGAGAGCGGGACATTGGGGTGAAGGTCAGCGGCGGGAGACGCGGTGATGGAGGTGTTTTGTTGTTGTTGCTGCTGTTGTTGCTTCTGCCCCTCCGCCGCCCTTGCGCCGCTCATTGCATCATCCTGCGTCTGTTCAGGGCCCCGAGTCATTGCGGCTGCCGGCTGAGCTTAAAGGCCAACGATATGCGAGTGCGGTTGATATGCGATTCTGCCATGGCAGAGGCTGAATGGTGGGGAGAAAATTATGGGGGTAAAATAGCACGAGCGCGCGATTCAGCGTCCGGCTGTCAATGGCGGATAAATAGCCCATACCCCGCAGTCCCTGCTTCCAAGCAGATCGACCACTGTGACGCCCTGGCTATCGCTTATCGTGAGCATGCTGCATGCCTCGGGGCCACATGGATGTTGGCTGAGGGAGAAAATCTCATTCACAACTCAGTTGCAAGAAAATGGGGCATACGCATAGCACTGAAGGGGTCTAATTTCCAGTCCCACCGTTGACGACCGGACGTAGCCGGTTCATTTTTCCTTTAATTCAAACTAGCCAGACTACATTCTCTACCCGCAACTGTCTCGTTATGACCACCAAATGGAGCCATTGGTGAACCTAGATTTAATCAGACGACTACCCGCGGAACCCATGACAAAAATAAGCAGACAGTACACCCTTGAGTGAGCTTTGATCCACATCACCCTTCCCTCATCCAGAAACAACTTCACACCGCCCTATCACTCATTACGCCTCTCTCGTGGCTACTTGCTCTCGGAGCCCCGTTCAACCACGGTCGAATACTTGAAGCCCCCGCAGCACCAACTCCGCTTTTACCCCGGCTTTCTCGCTTCGCCTTCTCCGCGTGCTTGCGATGTAACCACCACGCGCCCACAGCGAACGTTGCAAAGACAAATGTCACAACGCCACACACGGACCCAACAATGGTGCCAATGTGTTTTTGCATGGAGGCATTGTCGTCGGGCGAGGGAGGTACCATGTACGATGGCCGAGAAGTGTAGGTATGGAATGACGCAAATGACGGAGTGTATCCATCACTTGTACTGATATAACTACCCAGAGAGCTGGAGAGCGAGAACTGTGGCGTTGTTGCGCTGATGCTCAAAGATCTGGGGCTGGACGAGGCCTCTGATGGCGTAGTGGCATTCGTCGGCAGGAGCTCAGTGGTGGCAGATGTGTTGGACGTCTGCAAACTCGGGTCTGTAGAGGTGATTGTAATACCTAGACCTGTAGCAGTGCTCATTGGAGCGATTGTGGTGATCGTAATAAATGTGTTCGTCGTGGTGTTGGTGCATGGAGGTCCTGAACTGCCTTGTGCGGATCTACCTGTTGAATTCACCATCAATGGACTCGGGCAGCCCAGCGACTGAGCGAAAGACACCATCCCACTCGTATCAGTGGCGAGGGAGGCCAATGTCGCGGAATTTGCAGAAGCTTGTACCGGCGTCTGAGTAAGTGAATCCGAGACTGTGAGATTTATAAATTGTCGATTCACCCACACGAGGCTGTTTGCGCCTTGGTGAGTGAGAACAGATATTCCCGTTGATAATACCATGGTGGCAGTGTTTTGTCGAGCGTTGTGGGTCGCGCTGCTGATTATCGATGGATATTTTGCACTGGTCAGCCAACATGCATGACGCTCTGTCGAACTGCCAATGAAGCACCGGACCTGCTTACGATCAGTAGCAGGAAGGCGCACAGCGGTGTGAGTGCATCATGGGAGTCAAGTAGAGCAGCCGCACTTCACAAGAAGACTTGACCTTGAATCGATGGTCCACATGATGTTCTTGTGGACGTCACCTGCTTCAAGTGAACGCACATGATTATTCTGAGAACCTAGAAAGGAGAGGTGGCAGCTTAGTTCAAGGTGGGAGAAGCGCGCTTTTCCATCGATGAGACCAGGGCAGCCAGGCATCAGTTGTTCAAAATCCTACTCTTCAAATGCAACTCAAGAATCAGTGGGTGCTCAACAGCTTCCGGGATCCCCTCCCATGAATTCTTGGGCGCATACTCTGTAATGGTTTCTCCTTTCCGGACTCTGTCATTTCGTAGGGCGGGTACTTGAGCTGCTGCTTCGATCCTGAGCTGCAGAACCCTAACAATGCTGGGCCATGTAAGAACTACAAACTGCACGATTTCGTATATGTAGCGCAGATAAGTCCGGGACAAGAGTGCGAAAGGTCGTAGTATGGGTTACGGTAGGGTAAAAATCGAGACGAAGAACTGAATTCCTAGCACGGTAAATCCAGCCCAGAGCAATGCGAATCATCATCGCAAATCGTGAAGCCAGGTCCATAAGAGTAAGGAAACTCCATTTTTGCGTCACTGGCGCATGCTTTTATAGCCCATGACCGCTCATGGCCGGTTCCCAAATGTAACCCCCCAGACAGTTCAACTCCCCTTCCCAGGAACCAATTTACCGGTGCTGTGCTGCAAGTCAGCCTACTATCCTCGTGGTTCCCATACAGATCCCCCTGGAGGTGTGGCTGTATCCAACCGCCATACAGCTCTGCCACAGTATGCTGCGCATTTGCTTAGGAGAGAATTCGGGATGTCGTACCTTGACGAAGCCAATGTCGGTGGACTTCTCACGGAAGCACTGACGGCAAATGTTGAGGCCGTACTTGCGGATCAGACCGGCCTTGTGGGTGCAGACGCGGCTATAAAGGTGGAACATCAGCGAATGATTCAACGAGCCTCCATCATGGTGCCTTCATCGCTTCCATCAAGGTGCTTCCTTCTCTCCTGCTCCGGCTCGAGCATATAAAGCAACCTCATGTCCTCTGGTATCCATCGTGCGGGTGCAGACATACCAGCCGCGGGCGCCCTTGCCGTAGGTACGGGGACGGGAGAAGTAGACGGTCTCGTGGGCCATGGTTGCGAGTTGTCGGGGTCGTGGGACGGAGGTGTCTGCAGCGGGAATCGGGTCAGCGTGAGCGATTCCTGACAGCAATACAGCAGGCAGTGGCACGCACTCGTGGAAAGAAGCTCGTCCGGAGGGGCAGGGTTACCGTCGTGGTCGTCTCGGTGGTCGTCGTTTCTGCGTGTCGCGTTGGGTTCGATTTGCGCTATCCACAGTGCGAGAATTCCTAAGCGAGGTCGGCCCGAGGCTTGGCGCCAAAGCGCTGGTGTGGGCCCGTTACGGCCGGCGCTTAAGACCTATCGCGCCTTTCTCAGCGGAGGGCGGCTGCAGGCACCGCGTGCGCAGTCTGGAGCTGAGACCGCGAGCTGCTGCTGCCGCGTCGTCGCACATGCGCTCCGCCCCGCTGCGCGCTAACACAAAGGCAGTAAACAACCAACGAAACACCACCTGGTGCTTGTGCTTGAAACCCTGTGGCGGCCACAAGACAGACAGCTGCCCTGCTGATCGGCTACCGGCACCGTCATTCCGACTCTTCCGTCTTCTCATCTCTCACGAACGCAAGGCACGCGCGCCTTCCGTGGGTAACCCGGCTCAGTAGGTCCAAATTGTCCCGTTACTTCCTCTAGTCAGCCCCCCCCCCCCCCCCCCCCCCCCAATTGCGCGTATTGCTGAGCCTCCATTCCTACCCCAAGCTCCACCGCCCGGTCAGTAATCGACGTGGCTGTGGGGAGCTGCCAATTCTCCAAATAAGTACGCAAGCCCACCACTTCCGCCCCCTTCCGCCCGAACTCCTCAAGTGTTCGTCGTCTTCATTGGACCATCCCAGTCACATGATATCTCGACATGGATTTCAAGACTGCTTTAATCCGCGCCTACCTTTGGGTCGTCCTAACCGTCCAGTTACAGCCTAGTTGGGCCATCCGCATCCGTATCAAGGCCTGCCTAGAGGACCGCGAGAAAGCAAAACGCTCGCGAAACCCCGTTTGGCGACCATCCTTCCGCAGACGGCACGCCTGAGCCACAGAGCCACCGCTTCCGCTCTTCACTTTCTGCTCCATCCGGCTCTACAGTCTCGACGGTCCGATACGACATATCAGCCGCACGCTCCCCCGCTCCGCGAACCACTGAACTCCCATACAACCCCGCCTCTAGCTCATTCTCAAACAAAACCGCCATGGTACGTCTCCCTACGCCGTCCACGCTCCTGCGTTCCCAAACTAAACATCCCATGCTCGAAAAGGCTCTCCCTGCTAACCCGTGCCGTCCCCTCAAACAGTCCCGCGACTCATCCCGCACTTACCTGCACCTCCCCCAGCCCCGCTTCGCCGACCTCTTCGAGGAGTTCACGCGCACGCCCCTGCTGCCCGAGGAGATCTACGTGGCGCCACAGCACCAGCCCATCAACCCGGAGGACGAAGACGACGTGGTGCCCGACCAGCACGCTGCCTTCGGCATCCAGCGCGCCACCCAGAAGCAGCGCCAGCCCGCATGGCGCGACCTCGGCCTGGACGAGCTGCTCACCCGCGGTCCCACTGAGCCCGTCAGGGTCAGCCTTGCCGCCAGGACGAGAGGTAGTGGAAGTGGGGAAGGCGCTGCGGCTGGCGGCAGTGCTGGGAGTGGATTGCCGCGGTGACGTGATGAGGGAAATAAGTGGTGACGGCCGGCCCGTTTTACCCACGAGCGTACTTCACGCTTAGCTATTGCTACTGAGGGAGCCCAGCGCGACCCACGAAGCATAGATCTAAACGGCAATTATCTTGATACGTATAGAATCAAGAAGAAGACTGGTAGAGCTGCCTATGGCCGGTGTCCCAGTCTCGCAACGGCTAATGGCGCCTGTAAAGTAGATGTAAGAGCAGGTCAAGAGCAAAGACGTTAGAAACAGAAACAAGAGATCTTCATATCAGCAGTACGGGAAGGAACCCGCTGTGCCGTAGTGACATTGACGAATAGTAAAGAGAGCAGAAGAGAATACGCTGTAGTCAAAAGCCCCCCTCTACCCTGTTCTACCGTAGACCTTACACGTACGAAAAGCAAAAGACCGCTGAGCTAAGCACCGAAGCCCACAAAATAGGCAGTGAAGCTCCAAAAATATCTCGAAGAGACCCAAGCATCAACGGCCCCCAAAACGTGACCAAGCCTGGAGTGCCAAAACCTCTGGGATTCCATAAGACCAGAAGTTTAGAAAGAGATGAATATCCAAGTTCAAGGTTTCGGATACCTGTTCCAGCCAGCTTGCTGCAGGAGTAGTCAGTAACCAACACCACTGCTGATACAGAACGATAAACTTACCTTGGCTTCCCTAGCCGTCTCGGTCGTGGCCTTAAAGTCCTGGTATAGGCGCTTGATCTCGCCGCTGTCTTGCATCTCATCGACGACCTTGTTTGCATACTTAGTCTTCTTTTTCGTCTTCCATCCGTCGCGCTCAACTATCTTGGCGGCGTCGAGATGGCCCTGCGACCTCAGGTAGTCTTTGACCCAGTCGTAGAGATGCCAGCGCCAGTGCACCAGCGTGTGGGCTGTCTCCGCATTGGTCTTGCAGTATACACCGACATGGAAGACGGTATCCTGGGGAGGCAAGACATTTCCGTTGGCGTCAACAGAGTGGCGGTCGTCAGAACCACCGGAACTGTCATCCTCCTCGTCCGAGTCAGATGAGTCATCCTCGACATCGGAGAGCGTATCCGCCCTGTAGGCCTTACCAGTGAACTGGATGTCCCAGGTAGCAGGATGACTCTTGCGATTGCAAGCACCACAATGGTTTTCCAGCAGCAGCCTTGAAGCACCGCCAATTTCCACTGATTCTAAGATTGGCCTAGCGTGAAGAGCTCTTGTGAAGTCCCTCGTCCACGCGGAAGACGTAAACTTCGAGCCCGCCAACCCCCTGACCTCATCGTCCAGTTTCCGAAATGTAAGCTGGTAGATCTCGTCGTCTTTAGCGAATCCAGGATTAAGCTTCTTCTGAACCATCCACTCCACTGCATACTTGAAGAGATCTTTAGCCTTTGCCCGGCTCAAGCTGCTGAACGCAAGAGGTATCCTAGCATCTGCATCCGGGACACCAAGTGTCTCTTCGTCATCGTCAGTGATAAAATTTTCGTCATCGTCGTCTTCTTGGAACATATCCAACGTTGTGGCCTGGCGAATCCCAGTATTATGCTCCTCTAAAAGCTCGTCCTCGTCTTCAATTTCCTCCTCTGATTCAGGCTCTGTATCCGTGTCATATAGAGCGCGTCTGCGTCTCGGTAGAAGCTCTTGCGCATCTTCCGGTGAGGCATCTCTCTCGCCAGCACGACGCCGTTTGAGCGCTTCCAATGCCTTCTCGCGTTCAGTCACCACCCGCGGCACGCTTCGTGCTCGACGTGAGATAAGCTTCTTCGGGGAAGGTCCAAGGAATTCAAGGTCCTCAGCGAGATCCTCTTGCTCCTGCCTTACTGCCGAAGGTGATCGACTGTGAGATCTCTCGTTGACTGGTTCGTCGTCATACTCAGAGATCGGATGTGTCTTCCTCTTCCTTGACGACACGGGTACGTCTTCCTCGCTCTCGTCCTCACTATAGACTTCCGCAACCTTCCTGCCGTGCCTATTCCTTGCCGACACTGGCATGTCTTCCTCGCTTTCTTCATCTGAGATCACAGTTCTCTCAGCTTTTCTTCTTCTCGCCGAGACAGGTGCTTCCTCGTCGTTTTCTTCCTCTTCTCTGAAGACCTTCGCAACATTCCCCCCCATCTTCTTCTTTGGCATTGATCCTGGAGAAGAAGCAAGAGCATCGTCACCGCTAGATTCCGGTTCACCGAAGGCGGAACCGCGACCATCAGTCCTTGAGTGCCTTCCTGTTATCTCCAGATCTTCTGAACCATCGTCGATAGACCTTACGGCGGCATTCCGTCCGCCTCTGCCTTTCTTTGATGACCTCGTCTCGCGTCTACTAGCTGGCATCGAATTATCCGTTGAATCAGCCCTTCTCGAAGTCTTCCCGGCTTTCATCGTAGTCTGTTGCCTCCTCTGCCGTGCCGGGACATCGTCTGATAAGCGCCCACTTTCCGGTGAGACAGCCTTCTTCGACTTCTTGGCCATGCTTGACTTGACCTGCTGCCTCCCTCTGCGCGGAGTTATGTCATCCGATGAGCTAGATGCTTCCGGTGCTATCTGAGTCGAACTTTCCTCTTCTTTTTTCACCTTCGGGCTTGTGGGGCCGCGTTCACTGAAGTGGATCTTCTTCTGGTTCCGCTTCTTAGCACTGTTGAGGAAGGTGCTGGTCTTCGTTTGTGATCTTGGAACCCGTACGTTGTCGCTATCGCTGCTGGAGCCAGAGCGGTCTGTTTCATGTTTGAAATTCGGCGTCATCGTGGGCTGGATCGCGGAAGAGTGTAGTTGCGATGGTTGTTCGGAGCTTGGCTGGGTAACTTGGCTGGCGCCTGTGAGCTTAGCGTTAGCAAGATCGCTGACAGAAAACGCATGCAAGCTGGGCATCAAAGGCTTGTTTGCATCAAAAAAGAGGTAGGCCGAACATCCGGACGCCAATAGGACAAACTGAAGGTGCCTCTTCTGGCGGTAGCAGAACAACCTCCCGAGACAGACGCCCACCTTGGGTATGACTGCCTAGCTGCCACCCCTAGCTAGCCAAGCGGAATATTTATATATTGCGCCTTCTCGCACAAAGCCACCGAAATAATCCCAGGATTGTAAGCCTACCTTCTACAGCATATCCATCGACTGTTACCTTGCGCCTCTTCGCCGGGCTCGGCGACCCGACGTAATCCACGGCGGCGGCGCGATTACGGACGTCAGCCGACAAATTTGCGGCAGCAGGCGACGATGACGGCACTGGAGTGAAGTTGAGGCGAGTCTGGCGCGGCTGGCGATGCGCAGGTCGCTTTGTTGGGTTCATGCAGGTCGCGTAATGGGGATGACTAGATTCGACGGCAGGTACTGTTCTTTCGAATCGGATTGGTATCTGTCGCTATTTGCGGATCTTGGTATATCGTGCAGAACCCGTTTGGAGAGGGGGAGTGGTGTGGCATCGGCGGGGTGAAGGTAATTGGCGAGAACTTCGACAGTAATTCCGCGTCGTTCGCAGGCGCGCGATCCCGTGATTACTAGTCTTAAACGGGCAACTGTGTGGTCGCGTGCTTATGACATGTCCTGCTCCAATCAGAGCACGGTGATGCACATGGCGGTGGAGACCCTTTGTGGACAGTTTCCTGCGGAAATGCACCAAGCCAAAACGGGGGTGTTGATGACTCGTTCCTACATTTGAATTGTTTGCAAGGATTTCTTCCGTGATCCGCGGCTAGTGTCCTCCGTACTATTACCTTCCGCGAAGCTTGTTGCTTAGACAGGGTAGATGCCGGGTGCGTGTTCGTTCACTTCCATACGATCTCCTGTGATTCGGATTTTTAATGTGGCCGTGTTACTCCTGCAGCGCGGAATTACTGGATCTTATCTGTAGGGGTTACAAAATAGTAGAGGCACCTCTGCATCACCCGAAGAGTTGGAGCACTCGCCTGAACGCAAATGCTCTGAAATGCTCATATATTGGCGTCCCAACGATTATTTCCATTACACACATATGTTCAGTACGAAGGCCAGGTCCGGAAGACCTGCTCGTTCTGCACGTGAAAAGTACAGATCCCCAATCTAAACAACACAACAATTCCCTCAGTTAAGTCTATTTCTCGTAACATCCGTTGTATGGTCAATCAGTTCCAACCGTCCCAAGTAGCGTACAACTCGCGAAGACGGGTTTTTTCAAACTCATCTGCGAAAATCGAATCTATTATACCTTCGCACAGTTTCTTAACATCTTCTCGGCCTAGTTTGAAGTGTGTGATGGCCAGGTAGTACTCTTCCGACAGCGGGCTGCAGAAGACCCCGACATCATCCGTCTTCAATCGCACTGCGTCAGTGCTAGATCTACGGAACCAGGCCCAGTTTGGATCTAAATAAACTTACCGATAGCGCAACAGCCACCCCGGAGTCTCTCCACCATCCAAAGTGATGATCCTGGAAACTTCCAGTGATCATCTTTGCGTGGACGTTGCAGCTGATGCACAGCTCAACGCCGATCTTTTTCTTCACTATCTCCTCGCGAATCTCTTCCTTCACGTGTATGACATGACCAATGCGATCAGGTTGCCAGCTGAGCAAGGTCCACAACTCTTCATCGGTGGACGAAGCAGTTGCTTCCGCGAAATGGGCCGTTATTTTCATTCCGGCAGCTTTTGCTCGTGAAAATGCTCCGGAGAATATGCGTACATCCCCTTTCATGGGGTCTCCGCATAGATCGATGCCGACCACGCCCTTGGACTGTAATGATAGAGCTAAGTCGACGACCTGCTCGGCCTCGATCAAGGTGTTGCGCCGGTCCACGGATAGTATGAGACTGGTGTGCATGGGATTCGAGGGACGGGCATTGTGTTCCCTTATGCAATCCAGGATAGCCTCTACATACTGTTGCTTCGAAATTCCCTGCTCCGGAATAGCTCGTGGCGTCGTCCTCAGCTCTAAATGGACCACGTTGTCTCGACGAAACGACTCAAGGACCGAGAGGGTGGAATACCTGGACTGTAAGCTGTTGGTTGCTGACAGAAGTGAATTCCTTGAAGCTCACTTGATGCTTTCCAGATCGCAGCAGAGCTTATAGATGTAGGAAGAGAACAGGGGGAAGAAGCTATAAAATTGGATCAGCGCGCATCAGCATCACTCAAAGCAACCCAGCCATCATAGCGAAAGGGGTGGAAATAGTAGTGTGAAGTAGAAGGTAGAACGG
The DNA here is from genome assembly GCA_022204955.1 of Macrophomina pseudophaseolina. Classification (NCBI taxonomy): domain Eukaryota; kingdom Fungi; phylum Ascomycota; class Dothideomycetes; order Botryosphaeriales; family Botryosphaeriaceae; genus Macrophomina; species Macrophomina pseudophaseolina. Next base: position 58,871 of record JAJJID010000111.1, read on the forward strand.
CAGTGAGAAGGATAGGCAGGGACAGGCCGCGTTACGAGGCCAGTGCTAAAGGGACTGCAATAGAAACCCCTATCACAAGAAGTCAAAGCATCCATTCAGGTGCAAGCACCCAAAAACGCTTATACCTAGGCACGCTTCAACTCCCTGTGTAGTTTGGCGGTTGCAGTTGCAATGCTCTCAACGCCGACCTTGTAGACGGCCAATGGCGCGGCAGGACGACTTCCGAATGCGGAATTCCCCATTCCGGCCGTGCGGAGCGGCATTGAGCTACCACAAGTGCTTCCGCAGTCTGCTACGGACCCAAAGGTGCTTCTACCGTCGCGCGCAGAGCCACTTGGTTCCCGGCGCGGTATTTGGCAGAAGACTCTTTTTAGGGGGTAGCTCATACAGGCCCATCCCCGGCTACGCAGAACCGTGTGACGCGCACTTGACGCCTGCCAAGCCGAAGGAACTGGGGAGCTGTGCCCCGCGACGAGGAAACAGAAAGGGCAGCTCACGTGTGAAGGTCGTAATCGACCTTGCCCGGGGGGATGGCGTCCAGTGGATCGCGCAGCTCGAGGTCGTCGTCGGCCTTTTTTTTCTGCAGCCAAATCTCATGGAGACATTGGCGATCTATGCTGCCAGACAAGTGAGCGTGTAGCTGCAGCGAAAGGTCAGCCCGAGGGATCTCGGAACGGGTGTTCCGCTGGACCGCTAGACTCGTTTCGGGAGGGCATTGGGCCGCGTAGGTACTCGTACCTCGATTTTGGGGATTGAGCTGGCTAGCCGGCGTGCTGCTGGGGAGTCCATTTCCCTCTGTTTCTGGCTTCGGAGTTGTGGACGTATTGTAGAGGGTTGGTGAAGTCTGTGGATGATCTGCGCCTGTGGGCTCGCTGGATGCGGGCGGGTGTGCGGGCCCACTTTACTTAGCGCCTTAGGTTTCTCCCTCGAAGCTGCCCGGCTCCCATCAGCTTCTATCACGCGTGTTGGCTTCGGGTCTGCGAGTGGGAAGGAGTTTTCTGCTCAGACGGCGCATGCAGAAATGCTGAAACGGCGCATGCAGGACAGGTATTTCGTTGTTGTCGGTTCGGTCTCGTAGATAGCTTTCGCTTGGGAGCACAGTGCTTACATTTAGCGCGAGCCCCCTGACCAGACACAGCACGACCTCGCTCCTCCTCGCCCGCTTTGCTTCCTGCCTCCACCCCGACTCGCCAGCCGTAAGGAAACACCCGCATCTACATTGCGTGTTCAGGACGTGTTCGCGGACGCTCACCAGTCGCTCATTTTCGCTGCTCCGCCTGCACCCAGCTCGTCCGTCGCAAACCGCCGCCGCCCCTGGACTTTGCCTCATCCTCCGCCGACATCCCTTTTGACACCCTCTTCTCGTCGCCCACCCTCCACAGCCCGCGATGGCCGATTTGAATGCGGAAAGCATTCAGCAGAAGATCCAGATCGCACGACGCGATGCGGAGGCTCTCAAGGACCGGATAAAGCGGAAGAAGGACGAGCTGGCCGACACTACTCGTATGTGCACATCCTCGCCAGCGCGCCAATGGCTCCTGCGACCGGCTCATGCTGACTAACTCTCTAGTTCGCGATGTCGCTCGCCAGCGCGTCGAGCAGCTGCCGCGGCTGACGATGAAGACTAAGCGGACCTTGAAGGGTCACTTGGCTAAGATCTACGCCATGCATTGGTCGACGGACCGTAGACACCTCGTCTCCGCGTCGCAAGACGGCAAACTCATCATCTGGGACGCGTATACTACTAACAAGGTTCACGCCATTCCTCTGCGCTCATCATGGGTGATGACCTGTGCCTACTCGCCAAGCGGCAACTTTGTCGCCTGCGGTGGTCTCGATAACATCTGCTCGATCTACAATTTGTCCGCGCGGGAAGGCCCTACCCGCGTCGCGCGTGAGCTCTCAGGCCACTCTGGCTACCTGAGCTGCTGTCGGTTCATCAGCGACCGCCGCATTCTTACCTCGTCTGGTGACATGACCTGCGTTCTTTGGGATTTGGAGACCGGCTCAAAAATTCACGAGTTTGCCGACCATCTTGGCGATGTCATGAGTTTGTCCATTAATCCTCTCGACAACAACCAGTTCGTGTCCGGTGCCTGCGATGCTTTTGCCAAGCTTTGGGATATTCGCCAGCAGAAGTGTGTCCAGACCTTCGCAGCACACGACTCCGACATCAATGCAATTCAATACTTCCCCAATGGCAATGCCTTCGGTACAGGTTCCGACGACGCGTCCTGCCGTCTTTTCGACATCCGTGCCGATAGGGAGCTGCAGAGCTATACGGTAAGATGACCTCGGGCCTCCTTGTGCCGGATTTGGCATGGAATTCGTCGGGAACGCGCTGACACATGTTTCAGATCGGCGAACCCGTGTGCGGAATCACATCAGTAGCCTTCTCCGTATCCGGCAGGCTGCTTTTCGCAGGCTACGATGACTTCGAGTGCAAGGTTCGTATAAGCTCATACAGGGACATGCGCCAAATTTTGGTCTATAAGCTAACTCCGTTCCAGGTGTGGGACGTTCTTCGCGGTGAGAAGGTCGGAACCTTGCAAGGCCACGACAACCGTGTTTCTTGCCTGGGAGTGAGCAATGACGCGATGAGTCTTTGCACGGGTTCTTGGGATTCAATGGTGAGCACTGGCTGGTTTTTTTTTTTCGTATGCAAGATGCAACATGGCTAACCTGGCTGCCACAGCTCCGCATCTGGGCGTAAAACGTCTCACCTCCAAACGACGATTGACGCGGGCGCCAAATACCCGGGGCACTAGCAGGCTCGACAGTGGCTCGCATCCACTTGCGCTCACGCACCGCACACACTTGAGGAACGCGCTAGCATACTTTGTGTGTACCATAGGCGGCAGCTCTCTCTTCCTTATTACGCACGATATTACAAACGAGTAACTGGCGAGCATACTGGTCTCGGCTTGTGCACTCCTAAACGGCTCTAATTTCTCTTTTTCTCTTCGATACGGGTGGGACGTCTAGGTCGGGTCGGTGGTTTCGGCCCATGCTGTTTAGTGGCGACGGTATGCTTTTTCCTTTTCCTTTTCTGCTTTGGAATAAAAGCTGCGATTCCCTGTACCTTTCACTACCGTCATCCGAACCCTCCAAGCGTCATGTACGGGATTCCATTCACCACGGCGCAAGGCAACGGGCACCGATATCCCTCGCTCTTTTTGGTCGAGAAGTGCTCATTTCCTGGACGGTTCGGCAGTCATTTTTTTTTTCTCTCAAGAGATGTTCTTAGTACTTTTTTCCATTCCTCAGCTCCTATACAGGTGGTGGCTTACGGTGAGGTGTCCATTGCGGTTGGCTAGCATGCATTTAATCTGAGTTCAATGCCATAAATTTCCACATGAAGTCGATGCGGGAGGCGTTGAGGATGCGGCGCTGGGGCTTGGTCAAATCTGGGCCGGCAGGGATGGTGTCAAGCGTGGGCCTGGAAAGCTGCGAGATGCCGTGTCGGTGGATGACGGGCAGGCTGGCAACCCTAGTCACCCTATGCTATGGACCGGGGTCCCAGACGATCTATCATGCGTGGCGCAGGGACACCGGCCGTGAGGACTGCTTGGGATGCCGCAGGACGGCGGGCGGGCCAGGTCGCGTCCCCACACCAACGGGCAAGGTGCAACGGGCAGGCGAAGGAAGATCATGAGGACATGCGAGTGGTATGATGTAACACGTGCCGGCGGTGGCAGCAGGCGCCGTTAGAGAGCCGCTCGCAATTTGGGCGCCGACGGGTTAGGCTGGGAGAGTTTTTCAGGCTGGGTTACGAGCAGTTGTGACAGCCGTTGCGAGCCGGAATGCGCGTCTGGCGCGGTCGGTGGCTGGGGCACATCCCCGCAGACAGTTGCCCGCTGTTTCAACAACTGCCCCTTTTCGCCGGTCAGCGTCGCAGGCTCAGGCGGAGCCATGTACAGCCCTCAGCCTTACTCCTGCCGCGCCGCGACTCTCCAGCCTGCACGTGGACACCCCGGCTAGCGCGTGCTGCCGGGCCTTTCTCTTGAGCACTTGCACGGCTGAAACCCCGACCAGAGCACAGAACAGATCCTCGCAGCCTCTGCCCACTCAGCGCTCTCGCACGCGCCGTGCTCGCCGTCATCACCTCTCGTCGCAGACCAACCCTGTCAGTGAGAACGGGCCCACGCTTTCCATCTGCCTTCTGCCTTTGTCGTTATAAGCTCGCCCTCCCTCCCGAACGCGCCCGCTTTCCTCTTTCGCCATGTCCAATTCTGCGCAAGACGAGTTCAACGAGCTCGTTCGAGACAAAGAACGCTCCTCCAAACACCCTGAAGACGCCGACGACTCTGACCTCGACTCCGACCACGAGTCCCCCCTCGAGCAGTTCTTCGAGAAAGACGACTACTCGGACGACGACGACGACTACAACCGCCACGACGACACCGTTGACCTCGACACCATGCGCTCCCGCTACACCGTTCCGCAGGTGCGCTCTGACGCCAATACTGGCCCCAAGGGCGTCATCGCCGATGCCCAGGCGTTCGAGCAGGCCAAGAAGTCCCAGAGGTTCTCACTGTTCCGCAGCAGTGATGACAAGAAGAGCAGCGTGAGGAAGAACCGTGCCGACACCACGTTTAGCGAGAAGAGCGCCGGCAGCGGTAGCGAGGACGAGTTCTTGGCGAGGTGGAGGGAGAACAGGCTACGCGAGCTCCAGAACAACCCCAAGAACCAGCGGGCCCTGTCGCGTTCGAGATCGCGGACTGGCAGCCCGGGCTCGAGAGCTTACGGTCGTCTCGTGCACGTTGATGCCGACGGCTACCTCGATGCCATCGAGAAGACGGCGTCTGCCACGACCGTGGTCGTGTTTATCTATGATGATCAGGTCGGTTGCTTCCGTCTTTCTATCCGACATATGCACTGACAGCTTCTAGTCTGAGATCAGCTCCATGGTTGAGGATGCTCTGCGCACGTTGGCCCGAAGACATGGAATGGTCAAGTTCATCAAGTTCCACTACGAGGACGCTGAGATGCATGTCGCAGGCGTACCCGCCATCCTCGCCTACCGCGGCGGAGAGAAGTTTGCCGGCCTAGTTCCGGTCATGGATGAGATTCCAGACGATGCCGAACTGAGTGACGTCAGCCTGGAATACGCATTGCAGAGGTCAGTCTTCACGCCGAGACACAGTTGCACCTGGCACGCGCTAAACGCACATAGGCACCAAATCCTCTTCTGAGGAGTTGCGACCCAAATCCGATCCCTGCCCTCTTGAAACAATTTACCAGCCGAGCGCATTTGCCGCCTAATCTCCTTCTCCTGCACTGCACTACTTTTTCCACGCTACCGAGGCGCCGCAGTCACACGAATAGTTGCGAAACTGGTTTGAGGTCTGCGAAGCTAGTTCGCTGCACCATTTCGCACCTCAGCCATGGATCAATGCTCACACCACCACGGACCTTCCCATCTCATCCAGTAATTTTCCAGCAACACGGTCCCATCTCCACCCGCACGAGGATCAAATGTCTCTGACGCCTCCTTTGGCTGGCCTGTTCTCCATTAGGCGCGCCATACCATCAGAGACGAGACGCTCGGTCCTTCGTCGCCCTCTCATTTTTCCTGGTTACTCTCAAGGCGTAGCGGACGGCAAAGCTCGGCCCTTCTCATCACATTGTTACGACATCTTTCCTTGATCTTCTATAATGACACGCACACTTGATTTTCTCGGGCAGTCGCTATGTGGTTCTTGCTCTTGCAGATCAAACACCACGTGGCTTCTGGGTCATTTCACATGTCTGGCGTTTTGGCGTTCATCCCACGGGCAAATAGACAGGACGGGCCCCGTTTCGTCTGTTGCTATAGGTCATGGGGGCGTCGTTTCCAACCAAGGGTATCTGCGCATCTTGTCAAGCTTACTTTGTGGTTCCTATCACCTTCGGCTCTGGGGCTCGTCTATACCTTGTAGATCCGTTAGTCAACGGACGATCGGCTACATCTATGATTGGGTTTATCAAAATATGTAAATGGCATGACTCGGCTACTGTACTACTGTATTCGCCGCAATTGTTCCTGTACTACTACTGCGCGGGTGTATATCTATATGTATTATCAATATTATGGGTCAGGCATCCAGAACATCGGCACATGGTTCTAGAAAGCAGCATGCAAGCTCCGTTCGCAAATGTCACATCCAATGACATGGGTAGGCAGGTGGCCATGAGCGGAATCTTGCACTCGTATATCCATATAGATGCTTCCAGTTTCAAGCCTTAACAGGCCACCAATGCCTCGGCAAGGAACCATAAAAGCGCCAAAAACTAAGGAGCAGTCCGGTCGGTGCGGACTTTGGTATAAATAGCACGCTCAGAATTGTAAGAATCTTAGCGTTGTTTCTACCATTCCTTCGGGATTCTGCGGTCCACGCGTACGGTCTCCAGTGGTCTCACATGCAGACTTTGCGACGGCTGTTGCCTTCCTTGTATCGTACATATGTGAACCGTGCAAGGCACACAACAAGGGTGATTGTATATAGAAGCAAGGCAAATTCCGACGCGTGGAGCATGGAAGCACGCACCCGCACACAGCACACCCACACAGCCACAGGTGCACACGACGACTTGCAGTATGACTGCCCGGGGGTGAAAGAGAGGGAAAAGGCAATGCTAAGCAACTGGGATGCGAGGATTGATGCCCAGGAACTTCCCTGCTGCCAGGCCATGCCCGTGCACGCGCCCACACACCCCCTTCTTCTTGCTCTTGTGTCTCTAGTCACAGTTTCTCTTGCATGCAGTAGCGCGTTATAACTTGCCGCGTCGGATTCGCTCGGCTCTTGCTGGAAAGAAGAAAGAAGAAAGCCAATCACCCGGGAATAAAACCGCTTTTGCTCGCGACGAGTGCGCGCGCGCACTTATTGGCCATGGCCAGAATCGGTAGCCTGTCTCATTATGGCTTGGCGACCTTTCGTTTTCACCTGCTTGCGTCTATCTGATGGGTCGCACTCGCCTCGAGGTCGCTTCGCTTCGCTCGCTTGCTTTTGTTTGCGCCGGTCAGTGACAACAACCACACGATAGCGTTAAGTGATGGTGGGGGTGTGCGCGGATCTCTTCGGAGGGCCTTGATTAATTAATAAGATCGTCGGGATGAAGATAAGGAGGAGATGTTCCATTGTTATTGCCACAAGTGGGGAAGAGTCGAAGTGGTGCGCGGAGAACAAGTGCAAGAGAGGGAGGGAGGGGGGAAGATGGATGGAAAGAGCCGTTGTGGGTACGCACATTCAGGGTCTCGAAAGGGCTCGTGCTGTGTGGCAACTCACCGTCATGAATGATGTGGGTGCTGATGCTAACGAGGCAAGGCCATGATGCGGAACAGCGGACGTGCGTTGCACGCACGCGATTGCAAGAGAGAAAAATTGTGGAGCGCCGACCAGTTCCAGCACGTGGGAAATGGGTGGAGCTCGTTTATGCGGCAGCTTGATGTACATACTTCAACCGGTTGTGCTTCCGGCCTTTGCTTCTCTTGTCCTTCGTCAACGACTCGCAAGCTTGACTCGCAAACACCGCGGGCTCGCTATCCTGTATTGTATTTTCTCTCTCTGTCTCTCTCTTCCGCTTGCCTATCTTGCGCCCGGCCGCTGCCAAGCAGTCATCTTGCTCGTTCGCTCCCACGCGCTCCTGTGGTTGCTACGCCGCAGCAATTAACTGACGTGAACTGCGAATATCCGCTACAGTCCAGGAAAGGAGCATCACAATCTCAGGAGATGGTGGGCAGGTCGGTCCGGGAGTCAGTAACATCACAGACCTGGCAATCTGAAATACAGAATGAGCAACTGAAATGGCGCAAAGGGGGTAGTTGATCCGTATGGTATCTGAGAGGCTACAAAATAAGAGGGGAACGGAACGGGCCGGCCGGCGGTTAATTGGACACCCGACAGGCGGCGGAGATGTGGGCAACAGTCATGTCCGGGGGGAGAGATAGAAGGAGACAAGATGACGGCCCAAAGCCGGTGCCCACCAGAAGTCCAAGTCACCATCGTCAATGATTTGGTTCTTCGACCCCGCACGATCGTCCCTGAACCCCTTTGATCCGAGTGTTCCGAACAAATTGGTAGTGCCCCGCCGTGGTCATGTCCGCGTAGGCGAAGAGAGAAAGAGAGATGGAGAGCGCCCGTCCCGTCTATGGTCGGGTGGGGGTGCCGCTATCAGGCGAGCTTTTCTCGTCCTTCAGGTGGCCAGATGCGCGCAGAGCGGCGATGCGCTCTTGCTCTTTGCGCAGGGAGCGCTTGTTGCCGATTTGCCAGACGACTCCATAAGCGGCCATGCAGATAATCATGAGAGCTGCAATGCTGTTAGTCGGCGGAGTTGCGGGAGATTGGCCAGAGGTGGAGACGCTGGATAAAGGGGACTGAGGGTATGTACAACGAAAAAGGAGGCCCCATCAAAGTGGGCACCGCACGGAAGTCGAAACCGTTCTAATGCTCGTCGACTGGGCGCGCTCACTCCGGTGACTGGGCCACTTTTTCGCATGTGCTCCCCCACAGCGCTCGATAATCTGCACAGTGACAGTGGTAGGCTAGCGGAGATAGACTTACCAACAAAACCGAACAAGATACCTAGCTCATGGCCGAGCGAAGGCATCGGCACGTAGCAGAGCGACTTGTCCTCCGATGTACATTCGCCCATAGCGTCTCCCTCCTTTAGGTTCTGGTCGCTGTCGCGGCTCGGTCTTGGATGTCGTGGACGAGACAAGGGTCAGGCTGTCAAGAAAAAACGGTGTCAGTCTTGTCAAGCGCGGGTGATCTTGGAACGGGGTTGGCACGCCACAGGCTTCGCGGAGAGCTTTATGGCGAAGAAAACGGCCAAGTCCTCATCTCGACGTAGGAATGGTTGGAATGCGCCACTTACACGCTTTCTGCTTGGCGCACCCGGTCGCCCGCCTGCTCGCTCTTGCGGCTCTTTGTTTGCGACGTGAAATCACTCCGTCGTGGCAGAGAACCAGGTGAAGGTGAGTGAGTTGGCAGGCTGCTCGCGTGAGGCTGATCGCGATATTATGACGAGAGCAAATTCACAGAAAGTAGCAGAATCGAGTGGGAAGAGGGAGGATGAACAATTATACGGCGGTCGCAAGGCTGACCACAGCAACAGCAGCAGCGGCTGAGACGTGGGCTGACCGAAAAGCACGGCACAGCTCGTTGGCACCCCAGCTCTGTTTCTGGGGTTGGTTCCGTCGCCGGTGCGCGGCCACTCGGCGGCTGCGCGGAGTGCAGAGGCGGGGAAGACGCGCCACTGATGTCACCCAAGGCATCTTTCGGCGCGGACACCAGCTCGCAGGCTTAAGCGCAAGGCAGCAGCAGTATACTCCAACTGCAATTTCTGTTCATATGCAAGATCCTCCTGGACGCGACACGCGTTTGGAGACGCGATGCGGACAGCAGCTCTGTGATCCCTACGGATCATGCGTTAGTCAAGCGTGGAGCAAGAGACACCAAGCAGGGTTGGCGCTGCTCTTGGCCACCCCTCCGATGACTCGCCAAGCTGCGGAGAGAGTCAGGGAGCTTTGGATTCCCGGTTGCAGTGCACCGTCCTGCTCCACCGATCTCAAAGATTGACTAATAGAGACCCTGGAAAACGAAACATGTTTATTCACTTCAGCCTTATCTCTCCTAGCTGTAAATGATTCGTCTAATCTTCACGGCTCGCCCCTATTCCTAGTCATACTATTTCGTAAAAAGGCAGGACGATATGCAGAGCTCACGCTGAGGGCTTGGATTGGTCGTCGGCACACTGCACACACACTCTGACAGGCACCCTCAGATAGCTTGTGAATTACTATGGTAACCTACAGACAACCTCCATGAACCGAGAGAACCCAGTGCCGTAACCTAACATGCACGGAAAACTTCGTTTCAAACATGCCCGTCAAAACCATGCCTATAGCCGTAGAGGAAGATCCATCCAAAAACCCATCACCCTGCAAAGAAGACCTTGCTTGAACGCTGGAATATCGCAGAACAGCTCGCAACAGGGGTCCAGAGGAAGAGTAGCAGAATGGAACCCAAATGTAGGGTATCGCAGGGTATCAATACTTTGTGTGCCTCGAGATCCAAACGCATTTGCGCCAACAATACACCGGAAAAGTTCCATGGGGAAATTGAATACGCAAGGTCCGAGAGGAGGAAAGAACATGCTGGAAGCTGAGGAAAAGAAAAAAGGTTAATTGCGCAACTGCTCTCAGTTTGAATCCACCCATTCCCTTGGGACGTCTTCATAGAGCTGTGCGCACCCATCAAACCACGCGCACTCCATGACATCTGCCACGGTCCAGCGTAGCTGCGGGTCCATCTCCAGGCATCCACGGACCAGCTCAATTGCCTGCTCGTCGGCACCAGCTTCTCGCAAAGCTTCCTCGTCCCATTCACCCTTGGTGATGAGCATAACAAGTGCGGGCTGGAAGGTATGGCTGAAAGGCCGCTTCCCTGTTAGAAGAGTGTAAGCAATGACACCGTATGCCCACATATCCACTGCTGGAGAATACAGAGGAGCTCTCGCGTGCAAGAGCTCCGGCGACGCGTAATCCAAGCTGCCGTTTACACAGGTACTGGTGTCAGATGGCCCTACGTTGTTGAAGGCTGGCTCTTCCAAAGGAGATGGTAGATTCCGATTCTCGTTTGTGATAAAGTCGGCCATGCCAAAGTCGCAAAGAAGAACGTTCCCACCCTCCGTGTCCGCTTCTGGAGCGGACATATCGACTAGACAGTTTTCGAGCTTGACGTCTCTATGCACGACATGGACGTCCTCATGGAGGTAGCGGAGAGCGGATGCCAGCTGATAAAGGTAACGCTTGGCGAGTTTCGAAGGCAAACCACTCTTGTTGGCCTTGCGATTCGCGCGAATAATATCGAAGAGCGTGCCGCCTGCATTCAATTTGGTGATACAGAAAGTAGCAAAGGGTGTATCGTAAACCGTGAGCAGCGGTAGGATGTAAGGGTGTTTCAAATATCTCCAGATCTCGATCTCGTGCTCGAACTCCGTCTGCAGCTTCTCATTCTCCGCTTCATCCTTCCCCGTCACCTGCTTCCGCACGATCTTTACGGCCCGAATGATTTTGACTCCGTCCTGAATCGTGGAAACCTCTTTTACCACACTGAAACCCCCGAACCCAATCTGTTTGCCGATGAAGTACCCGCTGTGGTCAGGGATCTCTTGTCCTTCGTCATCCGGTTCGATGATTGACGAGGCTTCCTCCCTGCCCCACTGTGACAAGAATGCGCTGGCGGGGGACATGGACGAATTGCCAGACCGAGTCGAAGTCCGCCGACTACTGCGCCGCAAGCTTCCCTTCTCAGAATAAAAGCTCCTAGACCTGACACTGCTGGTACGTCGAGAGCCAGGGAAGTAGGAGCTGTGAGCAGAGGAAAAGTCGATTGGTGAAGAGGCCGCCAGCGGCGATTGAAGGTAGTCGGCCGATACTTCGAGCGGGGTAAGGGAGCCGTCGTTCGTGGATACGGTAGTGCCAGAAGTGAGCGAAGCGACCCGGTCGTTCTCCTCTAGTTCGGCATCTTTGGCCAAGTCATCCACTGTTTCCTGTAGCAAAGGATGACGAGACTGACCAGCGCGATAGGGCATACCAGGTCGGCGCTGGCGAATTTCCAAAGGCTCGCCGGTGCGCGCATCATAGCGCGCCTTGTCTGTTTCGCTGTTATTCCGAACATGGACAGAATCATGATCCTGGTCCCCTTCTTCAACGGCAGAATCCCCCTTCATGAAAGATTTCGCGTCTTTCAGGCTGGCGTACGAATCCGGTCTTGGCAGAGGAGCGTCCATGGGGAAATGGTCGCCTCCATCGAGAATGACCTTCGGGGCGAAGCTAATGGCCCTAGAACGATTGCTGAAGGCTTGCTCCAGCGAAGGCGTATGGCGCGGACGGCCAGGTAGCACGTACTGGTCGCGCCCCTTCCATGACCGCGCATCTTGGGTGTATAGGCCCTCGTCCGGGAAAGCAGTGTCGGCGAGCTCCGAATTGGTCAAGGCGACAGCGGAATCGTCATGGAGCCAAAAGCCATCGTCCAGCTCGGGGAAGGGGCTGTCTGGTTGCTCGCCATCATTGCGCTTGATCGAAGCAAAGGCGGAGGGAATAGGCTTTGGGGAGGTGCGGGTGTTGAGGCTGAGTTTCTGGAAGGTGGGAGAGCGCTCCGCGGGGGCCATTCGACCGCGGAGAAGAGGTTATGCTGGGAGATGCGGTTTGTTCTTTGTTGACGGCAAAGTCGCGACAGGCAGCGCAGTATAAAAGTTCGGCGGCGCCCCCACGCAGTGAATCAGCGGAAAGCTGGGGGATTACTCTGAAGCTCGTGGGTGGCCGGCGGCGGCGCCGGGGCTAAGCTGCAGGCTGCGCGCAACAGTCTGGCGCGTGGGTGGGGCTCAGCGAATAGGAAATTAGCAACGCTGCATCTGCGACCTGCAGCGGTAGGCGGCGCGGTGGGATGAGAGTAGTCGTACGGTCGTAACACCGCAACGCCGGGGAGGGGTGGAGGTCCAAGAGGGCAGCAGACAGGTGAGGAGAAGTACGTAGCTTGCCAGCAGCAGCCAGCGTAGCAGACTTTTTTTCTGCAGGGTGTTGCGCTGGAGTCCGGCCCTTAGCCCTGCGCGCGGCGGCGACGGCGCTCGAGGCTCTTTATTCCGAAGGTCGGCGAGCCCCGGGACGCACAGCCAGGCGCGCACGGCAGCCATACGGATCGCAGCCGGCCGCACGCGGGCGTGGCCACGGCCTCGCGCTGGACGAGCAACCGTTTGCTCTGCTGGATTTAGCAGTGACTTAAGCAGCGTCACTGCCTGGCCGCCGGTGCCGATCCGACGTCAGCGAGCTCGCCAGCGTCACGCCTCTGGCTCGCGGCCCTGCAGCAGATCAGAAGCAAGGACTTTGCTGCTGCCCGAACTATCCAGCGACCCAGCTCGCTGCGGGCCGCACCTCAGAGAGGCGACTGTCTAGCCGCATTCGCGTGCGCTCGACGTCCAGCAGACCCTTCAAACACGGTGGGGCGCATGCGCTGGCAGGCATTGTATTGTATGTACACACTGGTCATCACCAAGTGCGCAATTTGCGGCGCGACGGAGCGCACGCACAGCCCAGAAACATTGCGCAAAGGCAAGGCGGGCGATCTGCGCAAACGGCAGTGCACGGCAGCGTCTCAGGATTATTATAGCACGCCGGCTGCCAGCCTGTGCTGCGCGGGCCGGCCAAGCAGTTGGGTGGCAGGCGGGCATTCCACCCCAGCGCTGCCTCACGTGGCGCTGGTTCCAAGCAGCAGGCGGCGCGCGACGTCACGGCGATGGGGCGGCCAGCGCGACGGGCTCCGCTTTGTGACAATCCGGGTGCTTTCTGGCAGGCTGCGCCGGCGGGCGGGCGTGTAGCTCGGGTGTTGATAATTTACGCAGACCCGCACGCTCCAGCGCGGGTGTTGTGGGCGCGTGCTGCCCTGGGTGCTTGCGGCAGCCGCGAATAGGGTTAGCCAGACAGACCCTTGGCGGCGTCGAGCTTGCCGGCAGCCAGCCATCGATCGCAAACACGCTCAAGCCTCACAGTATCTATCCATCATCCAACCAACTCACCGCCCTCCGCCGCATATACCCTTCGCCCGCCCGCGTCGCTCAGCACGCGGCCCATCGCCGAGTCTGCCTCTGCGTCCCGAGACTCGATCCAGTCATCCGTCAAAGGCCTCAGAGGCCCCGACCACAAGATGGGTCTATCGGGCTACTGCTCCAAGCTGTTCAGCTCCTGCTGCGGCGGTGCGTCCCCACCAGCGCCTTTCCAAGCCACGACGCTTTTCTGACCATGCACAGGTCGCTCCAAGGATGGCCTGTACGATCCAGTGCTTGCCGACAGCGAGCGGGAAGCCGTCGCCGACCTGCTGGGCTATCTCGAGAACGTGCGTGATGACCCTCAATCACCTCGTCTCCCACCTCGCCGGACCAAAACATGCTGACGACCCATAACAGCGAGCCGAGACCGATTTTTTCTCAGGCGATCCTCTGCGCGCCCTTAGCACGCTCGTCTACTCTGACAACATCGATCTGCAGCGGAGCGCGAGCTTGACGTTCGCTGAGATAACGGAACGAGGTAGGACTGGGAACAGGATGACTGGCTTGACGCCGTACACTTCTGCTAACTGCGTCATCATACATCTAGATGTCAGAGAAGTCGACCGAGACACGCTCGAGCCCATTCTCTTCCTCCTCCAGAATAGCGATATTGAGGTGCAACGGGCGGCAAGCGCGGCTTTGGGGAACCTCGCCGTCAACAGTATGCCGTCGCGGCCCCAAGACCTCAAAATTTGCTAACTATTGGCAGCGGAAAATAAAGTACGAATCGTCCAGCTTGGGGGCCTTGGCCCGCTCATCAAGCAGATGAACTCGCCAAACGTAGAGGTTCAGTGCAACGCCGTCGGTTGCATCACGAACTTGGCTACACACGAGGACAACAAGGCAAAGATTGCCCGGTCTGGAGCTCTGCCTCCTTTGACCAGGCTTGCAAAGTCCAGGGACATGCGGGTGCAGCGGAACGCTACAGGCGCCCTTCTGAACATGACCCACTCTGGTACGAATCTGGCTGTCGCCTAGTTTCAGAGAAGACGTCATTAACGGATGTGACAGACGACAACCGTCAACAGCTTGTCAACGCAGGTGCCATACCCGTGCTTGTTCAACTGCTTTCCTCGCCCGACGTTGATGTTCAATACTACTGCACAACGGCCCTGAGCAATATTGCAGTCGACGCGCAGAACCGGAAGAGGCTGGCGCAGACCGAGAGCCGTCTTGTGCAATCTCTCGTGCACTTGATGGATTCATCCTCACCTAAGGTTCAGTGTCAGGCTGCTTTGGCATTGCGGAATCTGGCCTCCGACGAGCGCTACCAGCTCGAAATTGTCAAGGCACGCGGTCTACCTTCCCTCCTCCGTTTGCTCCAGTCTTCATACCTCCCTCTTATCCTTTCCGCCGTCGCATGTATCCGGAACATCTCCATTCACCCTTCCAACGAGTCACCCATCATCGATGCAGGATTCCTCGGTCCCCTGGTGGACCTCCTCGGTTCGACGGAGAACGAGGAAATCCAATGCCACGCTATTTCAACCCTCCGCAACCTTGCCGCAAGCTCGGATCGCAACAAGCAACTGGTTCTCGAAGCTGGTGCTGTGCAGAAATGCAAGCAACTGGTCTTGAACGTGCCGCTGACCGTGCAGTCCGAAATGACCGCCGCCGTGGCCGTGCTGGCCCTGAGCGATGAGCTGAAGCCTCACCTCCTCAACCTCGGCGTGTTCGACGTGCTCATTCCGTTAACTGAATCAGAGAGCATTGAAGTGCAGGGCAACAGCGCTGCTGCACTTGGCAATCTTTCATCTAAAGGTATACACTCTTCAGACCCAAATATCATTCAAATCACTAATTTTAGTAAGTGGGTGATTACTCCATATTTTTGCAGAACTGGAATGAGCCAAACGGCGGTATCCACGGATACCTTTCTCGATTCTTGGATAGCGGCGACCCAACGTTCCAGCATATTGCCATTTGGACACTTCTACAGCTCCTCGAATCCGACGACTCCAGATTGTTGAATCTGATCGGCAAGTCGAACTCTGTCGTCTCGATGGTCAAGAGCATCGCCGAGCGCAATATTGAGTCTGATGATGATGAGGATAACGAGGATGGCGAAGGCGAGGTCGTCAGCCTGGCGCGACGATGCTTGGAACTACTCGGAAATACTCCCAAGACCTTGATGGAGGGATAAGAACGCACATCTTCGATTCTATCACCAATTCTTGGTCGGTTGCGTTAGATGTATCAACGGGCCATTCAAGCAATTATCCGGACATCTGTCGATGGCTTGGCTGTTCGTCAGCTTCGGCCGGTTCCTGGCCTGTCGATATGTTTGTCGTTTAATCGACCGCCCAAGTCGTACCGTTGGCACATTCTCGTTTTCTGTAAGGCTTCGTATTGGTGCAGTCTACTTTCAAAAACACATCCGGCGCAGGCGGGCGTTTATCCGGAAAGACCAACCGGATCTTGATTTGCTTTTTTTTTTCCTTTTTTCCTTTTCATAGCGAGCATGGGCGGAGCAAGGATGTCATTTTCCTTTTACTCTGTTTTCGTCTCACTTAGGGCGGGTTTTCCATTATACCACATTGATGTGCACGAACAGTAAATCCTCTCTCTTCCTTTCTCTGCTTTCTTCTTCCTTAGTGATTCGAAGTCAGGACGGTGCGTTTTGAAGGGGTAGAGATTGGGCCTGGCCTTCGGGGTTGAGGAACGGAGTCCTGAAGAGCAAAGAAATTTTGGTTTTGTTTCATTCAGCTGATTAGTATTCCTTTTTTATGTACTGGTGGTGGGAGGTTCGTAATTGAGACCGAAGGAACAAGGACCAGAGCGCTGCCCTGGTGGCTCTCTTGGCGGTCTATAGTTGAGTTGGCAGTGGGATGTAAAGTTTTGCAAGTAATAACCTCTCCGCATAGACTGCTTTGAAATTGACGCGTTCGTAACTCATCTGCCGCTTTCAAAAAAAAAAAAGAAAGCAGGTGGGAACTTTGCTTTTTGCTTCGCGTTACAGATGCCAAGCCGCATTCGAGGCCTCCGCTGCTTATTCGTGCCCAAACCACCCCGCACGTTTGCCACTCTATCGGTGGCTACATTCCTCGCGTCCACCTCCGACTGCTACTTTTATGCGCATTGCAATGATACGGTGAATCTAGTGCGGAGGCGATGATGATCCGCTCCGGAGACCAGAAGATTACAATGGCGCTGCAGGACCGGAAGATGCTCAGCAACCAATGAGGTGTTGACAAGAAGGCCTTTGCCGAGGTGGAAACAGACCATAGCGATAGGTCCATATAAAAGAGGCATTGTGATTTCAGGCCTTGACAAGCGGCGGCTGCAGAGAGGACGATCGCGGGCAAGGGTTACATGTGTAGCGGCGATGCATAGCATGTACTGGATATGATGTCGTCAGCTTACATGCTTGCTGGGAAAGTGGCCGTTCAACACAAGCTTTCGCTAGCCTGGTGCTTTTCGACTTGCGACGGTCGAGGGTCGATGGCCAGGCTGTTACCGCTTCGGGACTCCTTATCAATGTGCCGATAAGGGCGCACCTCAACCCCAAAGACGAGGTCCAGCTTTGGCCATAGCAGTCTTCGATGTGCATGCCACTTGGACGACCTCCCTTCGCCGATGATTTTTAAGCATATCACTAGCGCTTCTCTTCGCTGTCTCGAGCCCTGAAGTAATGGCGGCGCCTTCCGTGGAAGCCATACCCGCCGTCAATGAGAGTCGCTTCGATTTGGAAGAGTCTCTCATTATAGAGCAAGCCAACAAGGTACAACAGGAACCTTGCGCATCACCTAAAGGGAGTGCCGATGGAGGAGAGGAATCAATGCGTATTTTCCCCTCATTTCCAGGTCATCAACACCAGCGCCACAGTCGGCGTGGCGTGTGGGCTCTTTTGTTCCTCCTCGCGCTCACGACGCTGGGCACGCGGCTGTTCAGCCTGCCGCTTAACCGCGTCGTTGAGCTGCGATACTGTCGAACATACTATGAAGAGAATGACCCGGCCGCGCTGCCGTCACCGGGTATGGAGATACCGGAGGAGATGTGCAAGGTCAAGGAGGTGCAGCAGCGCTTGGCTTGGCTGCAGGGGGTGGTCGAGACGCTCATTATCGGAATCGATCTGGCTGTGACTATGCCCCTTGGCTGGGTGGGAGATCGATTTGGCAGGAAGGTGGTGCTCGGTCTAAACGCCGTTGGATTCGGGTGTTTGGTGCTTTGGACTGTGTTGGTCGGTGAGTCTGCAAGGCTACTCTTCAACATATGCCATATACGCTGACAGTGTTGCGATGTGCTCAGGGCGTCTAGATCGAGCTCTTCCGGTTGAGGCTTTGATAGCAGGCCCCTTTTTCACACTACTTGGAGGTCACGACTGCGTCCTCACGTCAACCATATTTGCCATGGTGACGGATCTGACAGATGAACTAGTTCAGAGGTGATGCTTTCCTTCAACTTCACTATGCATGTACTGAACCTGCTAGGACTTCATATATTGCCTACATCACGTCGGTCAATTATGTCATCTCACTCTTCGGACCTTCACTGGCCTCCATAACAATGGCCCGCAGCATCTGGCTGCCGTTTTACCTCAGCGTCGCATTCTTTGTCGCAGCGCTTCCCGTAACATGTAGCCTCCCGACAACCCTGTCGCGAAAGCACAGCGAATGGCGTCGGAGCGCATCCACTGAGGGAGGCGTTCCCGAAGCTGAATCTCTCCTCGGCTCCGCATCTCCGCAATCAAACGTCTCTCCGCCCAAGTCATCTAAATCGCTCTCACAGCGTATCCTGGCTCCCGTGAGGACGATGACACACCTTGTCATCGGTCGCCACAACTTCCAGATCCACCTGCTCGGGGGGTTCCTGTTGCCGGCACTCGCCTCCTCCAACACTCACCTCCTCGCACAATATACCTCGAAGCGGTACGGCTGGAAATTCGAGCACGTCGGCTACCTGCTCTCCGCCAAGGCGGCCGTCAACATCACGCTGCTCGCGCTCGTCATCCCCACGACCATGCGCGTGCTGCTGAAGCGGATGCCCCGCCGGGAGGTGCAACTCAACTACCGCGGCGCGCAGACGAGCCTGGCCGTATCGATCTTGGGCGCGTTGAGCATTTCAGCAGCGGGCACGGTTGGTGCGCTCACGTGTGGTAAGTTCCTCCGTTCCAAACACTCATCGCTGGCCTTTTTTTTTTTTTGCGTGCGTCTGGCTTACGGTCATCATGGGCAGCTCTGATAGTCTACGCCCTGGGGTCCGCGCTACCGGTTTTCACGATGTCTTTGGTTGAAGCCACACCGATTGCTGCGCACTCTGCCGCGCCCACTCTTCCACGGCCCGAGTTGTCAGGCGAGGCTGAGGGTGGATCACAAGGATGGCGCAGCCCGAAAGATGGCCCGCATCCGTCGAACGCCCAGCAGGATTACAGCGTTGTCATGCTGGTCAAGACGATAGGATCTTTGGTAGGTGCGCCGGTGATGACATTCGCGTGGGTGAAGGGAATTGGATTGGGCGGCGTAGCATTGGGTCTACCGTACTTCTTATCGGCAGTAAGTACCAATCTCGATAGACTTGACGATGAGAGGGTCGGAAGGCTAATGGCTGAATGTGCAGATACTCTACTTGAGCGCGGCTATAGTGCTATGTTTTCTGAAATTGTGATGAGATGCTGATGGGGAATAGTAGGCTGTCTTTTAAAATTACCTTCTGCCAGAACTTCCATCGCGCCTCTCATTGCTGTGCTTGATCACCCGCGCAACAGACGCATGCTGGCGACTCGGGCTTATAATTGGGTCCCCCAACTTCTTTGGCGAAAGCTAAACTCCCACGCTGTGTCGTCACTCGACCGTTTGTGGGAAATCCCCGGAATTGGTCATCTGTGAACCGGGTGGGTACCAATATTTGGCTGTTAAACAATTAGCCTGGTCATAATCGTGTCGCATTGGATGCCTATTATGATGATACAGTGCAAATGTACAACTTTTGCCATTGACCGCGCGCCATTTCCAGGCGCGCGATCGAACGTTCGCTCAAAGACTACCCCCAGAAATCCAGCTCCGAGTATCCATCCCCAAAAGCCCTATTCAAGCCCATGAAAACCGAGAAACCAGGTTACATTTATGCCCCTCCAATACAATCTCCCGACATGTCGAGCAAATTGAAAGCCAAAGGCGCTTAACCGCGGGCCCTGGTTTTGGGAGTGCCGCTCTTAACACGGCGAGGCTCCGGGCGGTTCAGGTGGCTGGCGGGGATCCAGCTCTCGTCGTAGGCCTTGGCGCCAGAGGTGACAGCAGGGCCGTCAGCACCAACGACAGCGACCTGGTCGGCCGGGTCGACGGCCTTGGTGCCCTTAGAGGATGCTTTGGCGCGCTCGCCACCCTTGCCACGGCCCTTCTTCTGTGGGAACAGAGTAGTTATCCAGGTGTTGTAGATGAAGTAGCAGGTACCGGCGAAGACGGAAGCCAGAACGAGGTACAGGAAGAGGCTGCGCCACGTTAGAAAGACAAAGGGGCCCGAGCGTACGGAGATGCTTACATCTGAGGGTCGAAGATGCTGGTAGGCGCCTCGACAATGCTGACGGTTTCATTGTAGGCCTGAAGGGTGTAGAAGGCGTCCTTACTGTCTCTGACGACAGCGGCCAGGTTGAGCCTGAGGTCCTGGGGGTGCATCTCGGTCTGGAAGCTGTAGGTCAAGCTGGCGCTGCTGGACGCTCCAATGTGCACATTGTACTTGGAGACTGTCAAGTTGCGAACGTTATTGCCAGTGACAGGGTCCAGAAGAGAGCCACCAATGAATTGGATGGTGACAGGCTCGTCCTCGTCGTTCTTGAAGTCAATGAGAGCATTGGTGGGATGGCCGTTAACCAGCTTGACACCGAAGATCTCAGAGTTGGGGAACGAAGCGCTGACCGAAACAGCAAGATTAGGGGTCGTGCTAGGGTTCTCGACATCCTCCTCGACCTTTTCCTAGACGGCGCAATGGTCAGCGACAAGGCTTGTGCTATACGAAACGGGGATGACTGATGTCATTTGCGACAAGATTTGGAAGAGGCTACTTACATCGGTTGCGGCGAAGGCATTGGTCGCCAGGAGGGACAGGAAGAACGAGGCCGCGAGCTTAGAATACCACATGATTGCGAATGGAAACCGCGAGCGGATGGGGGTGGGGAGAAGGGATGATGGAAGAATGTCGAGCTCACGATCGAGAGGACACTTGGAGTTCGGCGTCGAGGCGAGACGAGGATGTGCCGTGGGTCGGAGCGCTCAGACTTGCCGCCATTGGGCAAGGCGCGTTTGTGGGGTCTGGGAGCACAACATCCACGCTGAGACGTTTGTCTTCAACACGCCCACTCGCCAGAGAGCCGTCGCCATGCAGCTCGTCGCACGCGACTCTGCCCTTGCCCGCCCGCTTTTGCCCAGAACCTCGCCGCTGCCAACCTTTAGCTGCAGCGCATCCGTGGCCGCGCCTAGCGCACGGGCGACGCGGCCCAGGCCGACCTGGGTGGACTGCACATGGAGGCCGACACGAGGAGTTCAAAGCAATTAGCCTAACGCGAAAATGCGGTGTCTTCGGCCTGGCCTGTTCTCAGCTGGCCTTGTTGTTCTAGTCATCGCGAGGCGCTAACGGCTGCCGGCCGTACCCTCTTGTGGATGGTTGCTGCCTTTTTTGGGCGCACCGAATCACCGTACAATCACCTGTGTAACCCGAGACCCTGTGAGAGCCGTTTTATGGCTTTGATTCATTCAGTGTGCGCCAGTTGTTTTAACGTAGCTCGCGCCCGCCCGTCTACACTCACCTCCTGCCCGCCCGAACCTGCCACCACCGCCGCCTGCCGTCTCCCACCGTCATTTCGACGCCCCTCCTTACTGTTCTTCAGAGTTACGTCTCGACATATCTGCCCACCTGCCCCCCCTCAGTTTTCCTGCCAGCGCCCGTGACACGTTGTTCCCATGCCCAGACTGCCGACGTCGCTCGACAATATGCCAGACGAAATCCCCTCACATACGCCGGATGCGTTCGAAGGCCCGCCAACCGACATGTGGCGGCGCTACCACGAAATCCAAGCGATTGACAAACAGAAGAACGCCTTGATCGAGGAGCTTCTCTACCGTTACGACTCTCTTTCCGAGCAGTTCAAGAAAGAGATCGAAGACCATGACCGGGAGCGCGAATTCAACCGCATCGCCCAGCGGAACATGAAGGAGATGGAATCCACCATCTTGAGTATGAGGGGCAATATGGTCGGCACACTTGGCCCGCGGCTTGTTGCTGAAGCTTACTCCGTCCAGGATCGGGACGCATGTGTTCTAATCCTTATCGATGGTGATGGCCTGATCGTACGTGTGCTTCTCCCTACTCGTGCGCGACTGTGGCTGAATTCCAGATGCTATCTTCGAAGTTCAACGACCAACTTTTGTGCGAAGGTGCAAACGGTGGCCATCGTGCAGCTGGCGCCTTGGAGGAGTATGTCTACAATTACGCGCGCAATCAAATCGAAGGGATGCCGCCCAACGTTAAGATCACTGCTCGCATCTATGCAAACGCAAAAGGTCTTGCCGACACCTGTGTCCGCGCCGGCATTACAGCCAAAGCCTCCGATCTGCAGGATTTTATGATTGGATTCACCGGCGCCAAGTTCCTCATGGATTTTATCGACGTCGGTTCTGGCAAAGACCGTGCCGACGAGAAAATTGTTGGTGAGTGACCTAGTGCGTCCCTTGAGGCTTTTGGGACTGGCAACGAAGCGAGACCATTGGGAGAATTCTTCCCGAATGGTGGCCGCTTCAGAGACATTGCTGACATGGCTCTAGAGCACCTCAAACTGAACCTATACAGTCCCACGTGCCGCCACATTATGCTAGGCTGCTCTCACGACAATGGTTATGCTCGCATTTTGGGAGAGATTTCTAACTACAACTACCTCGTGGAGAAGATTACTCTGCTGGAAGGTGTGCCATTTGGCAGGGAATTCGCCTCGCTCCCGTTCAAGATCCAAAAATTTGAAGGTCTTTTCCGCCCGCAGAAGATCAACATTTTCGGCAATATTGGCTCCGCTGTGGATGCTGGTCTTCCATCTCCTTTCCCTCCGCCCGGGCTCGCAAACAAGACGAACGGAAGCTCTATTCGTATGCAGTCTCCGAAGATGTCGCCTATCAATGCTCCATCTGCGATTGTCGGAGCAAATGCTGGCTGGGCAAATGTCGCTGCAAAAGCAGCTTCTCTCCCTCTTGCAACTGCTAAGCAGTCGACACGTGATTCCAACAACATACATCGTAATCGCAAGGGACAACGCATTGATCCTCCTACAAAGAACTTTGACAAAGAGGAAGTTAACAGAGTCAAGCGGATCAAGATGTGTAATGTCCATTTCCTTCGTCACGAGTGCCCCTTTGGTGCCAACTGCACCCATGTCCATGACTACAAGCCAACCAAGTCCGAGCTAGAGACATTGAAACTGGTCGCTCGCATGGCGCCATGTATCCACGGCAGTGGCTGCGATGACTCTAAGTGTATTTACGGGCATCGTTGTCCGTTCCCTCTCCTTGGCAACAAGAAGACTGGCAAAAACTGCATCTTTCTCGAGGACTGCAAATTCCCTCTTGAGATGCATAACATGGACATGAATGTCATTCAGTACACGACCATCCGTTAGAGTAAAGAGAGCTTGCGACAAATACAGGCCTGGAGGGTTGCAATCGGATTTCTTTTTACCAAAAATTACGAAATTGCATGGATTAATGCAGAGATAGCACTGCGACAGCAAAAGGAACAGTACCTCAATTTAGAATCTGCATACTAAAAGCAGGTATTTTCGGATAGTCAGAACCAAGCCAATATGAAGAATGGTATCATGCCCAAAGTGAAACGTATATACGTTGAAGATTGATAGTCCGGACGTGGCACCGTGATGTTAGATTTGGTTCGCCGTCACAACTAGATTGCTGCACCATAGGCCATTTTGCTCATAGATAACATTTTTACTGGCTTTGGAGCTTGAGAGCCCGGTCCGAAGCAATCTGACACATTGCCTAACGTAGGAAAACTTAGTGATGCATTGCCCTAATTTGGGGGAGTGACAGCTCCCAGGGCACTTTACCTTTATTGCCCCGGCCCGTTCGGCCTTAATGTCACCTCTAGCTATTCTCTCCTTCATATTCTCGAAGATCTCAGGTCTGCTCCGGCCATTGACGAAGACGCTATACATGGATCAGCAGTCTGTGCGGAACAGGGTAGCCCTACCGTTGTCCAGAACTCACACATATCTAAGACCCGGAAACGTCCTTTCGTACTCCTCATTCAGTCTCTTCAGCTCAGCCGCTTCAGCCTCAGCTTCAGGGCCTGCTTTGTTCAAATTGGCTTGCTCGGCCCTACTTTGTGCACTCTCAACCTTCTTCTCACCAAGGCGGGGGTGAGCGCCGAGGATCTGTTCAAGCCAGGCAGTGTCGCTAGTGCTGGAGCTCTCCGCGAGGTCGGTCAGCTGGACGCCAACGGCGGCGATCAGGTCATCGTAAGAGGCAAACTGGGTGCCATTGAGCAACGGCAAGGCTAGGTTGTGCAGCGGCTGGGACGGCTCGAACAGCAGGTCGAGCACGTAGGTACGGTCGCCGGTCGGAGCGGTCGTCAGAGTGCTGACGGGCGGCAGACTGAGGGTCTGCGGCGTCGGGGTGGTGCGGCGCGGCCACTCGGGCGTCTCGACTGTCTTGAGGTCCATAGCGGGGTTGCCTCGAGGGATGTGCGGACGGGCGGCAATCTGGAGCTGCGGCGCAATATGCGGGTCGAGGGAGGGCTACCCCGGTTAGACGAGCGTTGCGGCTTGGAGATGAGATATTTTGAGAGCGGGGGCACAGATGGGCCTTGCTTTTTCTCAGCGAGGTACGTCAGATGGGTAGCTGCGGCGGCGGGGATCTTGGATAGGCGGGCAGGCGATCGGCCCAGGCTCCCCGCCACAGGCCCCGACGCGCTCCAAGAAAAGCGACGTCGCACTGGGCCCATTTTTGTTCCAACGTACCCACTCTGGCGCAACGGGGATCTCGGGGCCAGTGGGCGCATCGGCGAGCGTTCCTGAAAATCTGAAGGCTCAGCTCGCATGCTCAACTCGGCAAGCGGTGCGCCGGGGTGGAGACGCATGCTGCGCGGCGCCGGGGGGGATGTTAGAGGCTGTTGATTCGTGCGACGCCCGGCCATTGGCGGACGGGACGTTGCTGCCGTGCAGGTGCAAGGGACGACCATGGGTCTGCAGCCGCGACATGGTCGCTCGATGCAGCTCGGAGGACGCTGGCTGAGGGCTGCCCCCGGCGGCCACGAGGACGGGACTGAGAAACTCTGAGGCGATTCCATCGTGAGCGCTGTGCCGGCTGCTGCTCGGCAAATTTCCAGCAGGCACGCTGCCCTGCCGACTGGGCTCGCGGTAACCAAGGGTGAAAAAGGCAGCGCGAGCTGGCGTGGAATCTCTGGATGATCGGCAGGCGCTGCGCCGGACCCGCGCAGTCAGCCGCCGGGTCGGTCGCGCGTTGGCGCAAGTTGGAGTCAGGACCAATGCAATGCTGCAGCTGCACCAGGCACCACGCAACGCCTGCGCCGCCCAACCTTCGCGTTTCTCCTCCCAATTCACCTCGCTCTCCGACGAGCGGCCTCTACATGACCGGCCAGCGTCGCGCCTGCCCCGACGAATGCGCGCCCCAGCAACTCTGTCCCCCGGCCAAGCTTCAATGATCAACCCTATCCCGTCTGAACCCCTGAGGGCCCGAATATAGCGCGACCTTGCCTGACGTGCCACCCTCGACCGTCCGCTTCGGCCCCGACGAATCCCTTCCGCGCTGTTGCACCGCAACACAAGCAGCGCGCCCGCGCCGCCATGTCGTTGAATGGCCTGGACGACGCGCCCATCACCGAAGCATATCAATCCGCTCTGGCTGAGGCCGGCGGCTGGTAAGCCTTCCATGCCCCTCTCAGCCTGTCTCACATATTGGCAGGGGTGATGCTGATATATCTCTAACATCACCGCAGGTTTTTGCTGAAGTATGCGTCCAGAGACGCCGTCGAGATCTTCAACTTCGGCGCCGGTGGCCTGAGCGAAGCCCGCGCCGCAGTCTTAGAATATGAAGACAAATCACCGCTCTACGGCTTCCTGCTGTTCCGCCGTCGCAAGGTCCTCCTCAAGTACGTGCCCGAGGGCACCTCGAGACTGCTGCAAGGTATGCTGAATCATGAAAACAACGAGATTCGCCCGAATGCTTCGAGAGCGCAGCATTGTTAACCTCTGGTGCAGCCCGCGTCACTGTCCACTTCAACGAAATCGAGGAGAAATTTGTGCCGCACGACACCGTTTTCAGCTTCACGGCTGCGCAGGAACTGTCGGAGAACGCGCTCTCCGCAGCAAACTCACTGCACACGGCTGTGCCATCCACAAGTGCATCATCAACGAGCTCGAAGAAGAAATTGGATGGAATAAACGAGGATGCGGAGGATAACCAGGGAACAAGCGGGGCGGCTGAGGGCGCGGCTTTGGAGAGAACGGAAACGGTGGCATCGACAGCGAAGGTGGAAGCAACGCCCGATACGGCGTCAATAAGCTCGCGTCCTTTTTCGCCTACCGGAAACGACGACAAGCGGCCACAGACGCCAGGAACAGCTGGGGGAGATACGAGCAGCTCCGTGATCGCCAGTCCGAAGGGGTACGCACAGTCGGTCAGATCCTTTAAATCTCTCAATCACTACGACCACCACTATTACGACGACACCAACCGCCGCTCCTCCACGCAGACTGCCCGCGCCGACCTCGACTTCTCGTACCTCTACAAGCCGAAGGTTAAGCTCGGTCCCCGGCCTACCCAGGAGCCGCATCCGAATACGACTGAGTCGAAGAGTGCAAAGTTACCTGCTAGCTTGAAGGCAGCTGTGCGCAATAAAGGCAACTCCTCCAGGCCAAAGTCGAGGGATTCCAGTACGGTGCCCAGCATAGGCCTTCCGCCACCGCCGCCCGTTCCTACGATTTCCGAAATGCCTTCCACTGCTCCCGCGCGACCAACATCCAGTCCCGGCTTGAAGTCGAGCTCGAATTCCCTCAAATCGCCGGGGATCACGCCGGAAAAGCAGCGTTTGATGCGGGCAGTCGAGCTGCGGAAGAAGCAGAAGGCGGCGCAGTTGGCGAAGAAGCCGAGTGGAAACCCCGAAAACAGCGACGCCACGGCAGGAGCCGAGGAGCAAGCAGCGCCAGCGGAAGAGAAGGCGCTAGATGCCACACCGACGGATAAGGAGGAGGAGGATATTTCATCGCATCGCGAAACTACGTCTAGCACGGAGTCTGGCTCGACTTTAAAGCCTGATGAGGCTCCAGGCACGCCCGATCACACTAAGGCTGACTCCGGCGTGCAATTGATGATCAGTGGAGCCGGAGATGAGGAAGACGCTCGGCCACCCACTCCTGTCGCGTCCTCGCCAATATCCGTTCAGGAGTCGTCCAATCCGTCGTCCACACGCCCGTCGTCCGTCTCAGATGGTGGCGAACGCAAGGAACTGCTGGATGCGGAAGAGAAAATCGAGGGCGAAGTGCCGCATCATGGTGCAACGGAACCTTCGCTCGGCCTTCCATCGGCGGCGGTTCCAGCCTCAGCGCGGGCCTCCGGTGCCGAGCATCCCAATCGGGATGTTTCATCATCTCCTGACAGGGGGGCGACGGGAGAACATCAAACAGCGACTGCCAAGGACCCGGAACCGTCAGAGGATATTACCACGGTGCTGCCGTCTTCTTCTTCCCTTCCAGAACGCCGCTCCACCACGAAGAGCAAGCGTCGAGTTCCCGTCGACCCCATCCGTGTCGACCCGGACGCGGAAAGTTCCGACGACGACTGTGACTACCTCTCCGACGACTCCTTAATGGAGGAACTACAGAGCGCGACGGTCGAAGAGGCCAAGCCAATGTCCGTATCCAAGTCGCCCATCATGCCTATTTTCCCTCGTCGAAAATCTCAGGCCTCGACCCTCTCAACCAAGTCGGCTGAGCACCGCGTTAACTCAAATCCTCTTTCCATTTACAGGACGGTTACCCCTACTCGGCTTTCTCCTTCACCCGAGAGCCAGGTTGGCGTCGGCCAGCGGTCTTTCTCCGCATCATACGCGAGTGAGGCGCAGTCGAAAGCCCCGCTAGCCAAGAAGAGTAATGTCTCATCGGGCATCTCACAACGCATTAAGGCTCTCGCAGAGAAGTCTAGCAAGGAAGCTGGCGCGGTACTGCCCCCCAAACCTGGCTACACCCCGAACAAAGACTCCATTAGCATTGCGCAACGCTCGAACTCTTTCAGAGTATCGCACTCCTCATCTGGTCCAGACAGCAAGCACTTGAAGCGCCTGAGCAAATCCTCGTTCATCTCTGTCCCGCCACTGGAGCGCCCTACCTCTAAGGGAGAGAATTCAAGCGAAACCATCCAGGCTGTCTACAATAAGAATGCGGAAAATAAGACGGAATCGGTGACTGTCACCGCTCGCATTATCCGCACACCGCAGACGCCCAGCCAGGAGCTTGAGGCCTCACCCTTAGACCTGCAACAGAGCCCGATCACTATCGATCACAACAAGTCCGATACTGCTACCGCTCCGTCCATCGTCATCCCTCCCGCCGCCGCCGAAGAAGCGACTTTATCACCCAAGTCCGGCGATGTTTCTCCCGCACAAGCCTCAAGTGCGAACCTCGAGTCCCCCCAGCAAGCCCTGCCCCGTTCGTCGTCGGAGAGCAGTTGGCGCTCACTCGGTCGCCGTCGTAGCGAGGCCATGTCGCCGCCCGCTATGCCGCGCAGCCACTCTGTCACTAGCCTCGACAGCACGGCAACCGAAGAGGGAGAGGACAAGAAAAAGGGAAACAGGGCGAGCAGGTTACTCAAGCGTATGAGCAATAGCCTTTCCTCAAGCAAGAAGAGCTTGAACCAAATGATGAGTGTTGCAGTACAGGAAGAGCCTTCGGAGCCCATTCAAGAGAAGAAGGAGACACAAACTGGTATTGAAATCGGCGATCTGAACGTTCAATTCCCTGACACTCTCGTAAGCCAGCTTTATCCGCTCCGCTCTGTACGTCACTAACAGTATCATAGCTTTGGAAGAGACGGTGGGTTGAGATCGACCCCCAAGGCAATATTGTCTTGTCCCTCTCCAAGTCGAACGAAGTATGTCATTCCCACATGTTAAAAATAGATTTGGTGCTAACCGGAAATTAGCAATCTAAAGGTATTACGAAGCGCTACCACCTGAGCGAATTCCAGGCCCCCTTTGCACCTGATCAAGAACGACAAGAGATGCCCAACAGCGTCATCTTCGATTTCCACGACGGTCGCACGCTGCAGTGTGCTTGCGAGAGCGGCGCCGGACAGGTCCATGTGCTTGGTCTTCTGAAGGAGGCTCACAAGGCATGGGCCCGTTAAATGCGATCTCAGCAATGCCGCTAAGCAGTGCCTGCTTCCGTCGTATCTCACATATCTCACGCCATGTAGTTGAGAGCTTACACTACACCATCGACGCCGCGGCAAGATCGATTCCCTGAACACTCGAAAATTCTCCTTCGATATGAAATACCCATCACCCGCGCAGATCTCTTTGCTCGATGCTGCTCGCAGCAATTTTTTTTCCGCAGCATGACCGCATGATGATCATCACAGTCAGCAACTCCTTGCATATTCCCCTTTGTCAGAAGTTGGTGGAGCATCAGATTTGGGAGGCCCTCCAAAGTTGTCCTTCTCCTTTCTCCGTTACTTATTTCTTCTATCCAACACATGTTCGGCTTGTGGCTTGCTTTTATTTTATTGGAGCGATGTGGGGCAAAAAAAGCGAGGCTCATCCTATCCAGGTCCAGTGATCACACATTCTGCTTTTAGGTGGCAAGGGCGGCGCATATGTAGGCAGGTTTTTTGTGGAAACAGCAAGAACTTGTTTTTCGGTTTTCCTTTTCTCATTGAGCTGCTCAGCTGCTTCTCCGTTATATTCTCCTTCCCACATGCAGGACAAAAGTCCGCAGGCTGATTAATATTGATATGGTCTCAAACGGTCCTGGAGGCGACAAAAAGACATAGGAAAGAAAGAGAATGCTGTCATGCGGTTTTCTTGGCTCACTTCCAGGTGTTCTTTATTCGCGGCAGGACTCAAGCGCTCTCTTCTTTGGACACTTTGCTTTCCTTTCTCGTGTTGTTATCTATTCCTTTTTTTTTTGCGGCGGTGGCAGCGGCGGCGACGGTGGTGGTCTTTTGTTTTTTTATTTTTTTCTGATTTTTCATCTTCTCCGCTGCATTCTATTGGCCTTACTGGAATGTATTCTTGCCGGTCGATCTCCCACTGCTACCTCATTTGGTTCTCCCTTTTTGCGCGGGCGACAAAAACTGGAAGTATATGCATACCCTTGGTTTTTCTTATTTTTTTTTTTTGGTCTCTCTAACTCATGTGGACACACACTATGCCTCTTTTTCTTTTAGCTCTCAAGCCTTAGTCGCTGCGTTCTCTTTCTCTTGCCTCCGGCAAGGTTACTGAAGCTAGAGAAGGGAGTGAATGAAGAACAATAATACGCGGAACGCAACAATATGGCCTTTTTCGATCTGCTCTGTGACATTACGTCTTGAAGAGTTCTATATCTGGTAGTTCCTGATGGTACCTAAGATTGAGGAGCTGCAAAAGGATTCATTGCAAGCCTCGAGAAGGACATCGATTGGATCAGATATGCTTGTTGACATATTCGTTGATATCCTGGTGCATCTCAGAGACCTCGCTCAAATCACTTTTTTCAATGCTACACCAAGGAAGGTGCAATGAGTGTCCTCAATCATCAACGTGTCACGATGTTTTCAAGCACGCACAGGGGCTTGTTTCGTTCACTAAGTGGTGGAGTATTGTTGGGTCGTGAAGGCCAACGTGTGCATGTAGGGTTCATTCGCAGTGCCCTAACACATCCCCCATCGTTTTATTAGATCATTCGAATAACCGGATTTGCTGTCTACATACGAAGTCCCGCGCCTGCAAAGCACAGACAACGGGCGACCACGTGGGCTCCTTCCACCCCAATATGTGCCTCCACTGCGGGTGATCCGCCCTCGATAGCCGCCGGGCCAAATGCTCGCTCAATCGCAAACCACGCGCCCAGCACCTCCCGCTGGGAGGCCAGTTCATACCCGCTGTGGGGCGCTCTCGCTCCTCCTGCAGGGAGGGAGTGTCCACCGCAGCGCTCACCTCACGCATGTATGCGTTGTCCGCCCACCGCTCAGCCCGATGCAGAAATAGGCTTAACTCAGGAACAACCAGGGAGGGGGGGCGTTGGAGGGCAGGGCTCGTGGACACAGACCCTGCCCGAGAAACCTACCCTATAATGGGCGAACGCCTCACGGGAAGGAGAGGAAGGATAAAGTTTTCATTTCACACGAGTAAGCCTGGGCCGGCCCGAGTCAGTTTTATTTCTTTTGGGGGAAAGGGCGCATGCTCGCCCCGTGGGGCGGAAGGGGGAGGGGGGAGATGGATGCGTTTTCGTTGTCTCATCACACCAACATCAGGTTCTCGGCTGGGTGGATCGTCGTCGCGGAGATTTTGTGAGGCTGCCAATGGGATTCCGAGGCCCAGGTGGAAATTTGGGCATGCTATGATAGGGCGGCCGAACGCGAATCGTGGGGGAGCTTGGATGCAAAGAGCATGTGTGTTCGCACACGGATCACACACAGGCGATCGTCATGAGAGAACAAGTCTAGAACGTGCATGGGCGGGATCGCGATTACGGCGGCGGGCTTGGATTCGCGGGGAGCTTTGACCGGTGCACCAGACGACTGGTGGAGATTCGCCACCCGGGGGGGTGGTGGGTGGGTTTGTGGTGCTGTTGGCCGATGTGGCGGATCGGTTGGCGCTTGCTGGTCGACTGTTGTGCTGCGTTGTTGTGGCTCTCCTCTGTGGGGGTCGGTGTGGGACCAAGCCGACACTCGTCTCCCAAAATGGGTGTTTGCGAAGGTAGATCGCCGGCGGATCAAGATACTCCTAGCGGCAGGTGTGACGTAGTGCGGACGAAGTTAGTTGGCGAAAAGCCAAAGCCCGGCGCGTCCGTGGGCCGTGAGTTAGTGACGAGCCCGGTGGTTCGGCGGACGATGGGACGGACGATGGCGGGTGGGGATGATGGAGATTCAGGGGAAAACGCATGCATGCAGCTCCGCGGACGCAGGGCGGGAGAGCAAGAGAGAGAGAAAAAGGACACACGTGCGGAAAGTCCTTTGGCTCCGCGAGAGATGGATCGGAGAGGGCTTATGCAGGTCCCGTTTGACAGGCTTGCCCAACGGCCGCCGTACGACTGGTGGCGGTATTTTTTTTTTTTTTTGAATGTCGTCACTCAGGCCATCCGCGCGTCCGTTAATCGACATGTCAACATTGCGTAAGCGGTGCCCAACCTGGCCGCGATGCCGGATTGTGGGTGTTGCAGCAGCAAGCAAGAGTGCCCAAGTTGAGGCATGAACGTAGATGGCCCAGACGCGTAGTCTAACGTCTGCAGCCACGACGCCACAACAACCCGAAACCAATCACCTAAAAGTCCTGCAGAGAATGTAGTACGACTCCGTATGTCGAAATTGGAGGGCCACAGCCTATGCACACATGCTCCCTCTCGTAATGCCGTGTCTCGTTGTCTGTCTTGATTTGTTTGTTGTTTGTTTGTGATTGGTTTAGCGTGCTTGGTGCTTGCTTGCTGTTTATGTTTACCATTACATCGGCCCTCGTACAAAGTACATAGCAAAACTCGATCGTGATTCGAGATTTTGTTGCTCTGAGAACTTGAGTCTTCTCACTCCAACGCCATATATCCTTTCGCTGCCCCTCCCTCCCTGCCAACCGGATCAAACTTAAGAAAAAGCCCAACGAAAGAGGGATATGGTGAGAAAGGAAGACGAACTGTATGCCCAGGTGCTTGCGGTCAATTGCTGTGCTTGTTGCTCGCTTGAAACAAAGAAGGAATGGGCCGATGAACACCCTCCTGCGCCAGAGGTCTCCTCTGTTTACTCCAACTAAGATGAAAGCGCGGACTTCCGCAAAACAAAATGCCCCTAGGAGATGACGGAGAAGAGAACTAAAGTAATACCAAAACACACCGGGCTGCATGCAATTGGGCAGAAATCCGCGACTGATGACTGAACTGAGGTGAAAACAGGCTGACAAAGGGAATTGTGTGGTCCGAACGAGGTGTGCAGAGGTTGCCAGCACAGCCGACAGTTTAGCCGACGGATTGGTAAAGTAGGAGCGGCTCGCCGACGTTTTCGATTTCGGGAATCGTGCATCGTAGGTCGAAGGCTTTTGACAGGACGATCTTGAAGATCTAATCGGACGATCGCGCTGTCAGCCACAATGCCCCAAGAACAAGCGAGCTGCGGAGAACGTATCCAGAGGACGGGGTTGGAGGAGGGCTAATTTACCTTCTGGACGTTGATGCTGTGACTGGTGCTGCTGAAAATCAAGCTGGCCTTCATTGCTTTTGCGAAGCGCTTGGCCTAGTCCCGCGCTCTCATTAGTCCATCGGTTCCTGCGGAGACGCGCCAGCGTTCCGCCAGCTCTGGGGGGCCGCTCGCAACGCACCTGATTGGATATCTCCTCCTGCTCTTCGCGCGGGAAGTTGACAAAGTGATCGTACTTGGTGCCGACGAGGAAGGGAATAGCAGTCTTGTTGAAACCGCGGCCTTGTCTATACCATTCCTTGATCGAGTTGAGGGTGCTCTTGCGCGTCAAGTCGAACATGAACAGAATAGCGACGGCGTCATTGCAGACCAGCGGGAGCATGTTGACGAATTCGCGCTGGCCACCCAAGTCCCATATCGAGAAAGTGATTTCGGTGTTGCGAATTGATATCGTCTTCTCCATGAAGTTCACACCTGGGCCGTTTGTCAGTACGTCGGTCCTCTTCTGGTGCCCTCTCTTGCCGGCGCTCTTGAATCAAAACAACGACCAGGACTGCATACCCAATGTCTGAATGTAGTCCTCATCCCAGCTGCCCTCCACGTACTTGACCATCAAGCTCGTCTTGCCGATCTGCGCATCGCCCACCATGCCGACCTTGATCACCACGCTCGTGTTTTGCTTCTCGCCAGGCGGCGCCTGGGAGCCCCGCTGGTTCTGCTCTTGATAGGTGCGGCTGCCGCTGTCGGAATGAGTGTAAGCCATGCCGGAGCCCGGCCGCGACATGGGGCGCGAGCCGTTGTTTTGGTAGCGGGGCGGGGTGTCTTGGTCGGAGGGCGTTGAAAAGTTGTGATAGCCGAGCGGCGCGCCGTTGTGGTCGGACGAATACGGGCGATTGAAGCCTGTATCCGAATAGGAAGTGGAAGGGCGCGGGTGCTCGGGGGAGGCGGGGATGTAGCTGGAGCCGTTGGGGCCGGCGGGGAGCTCGGGGGTGTGGTGGGCAGCAGCGGTGACGGTGGTGTCTTGACTCTCGTCGGGCTGGTCGGCGGGCAGGTGGCCATGGAGCGGAAGATTGACGGGCGGGTCGTGAGGCTCGAGGGCGGGCTCGGGCTGCGCGTTGTCTGCTGGGGAGTCCATGCTGTGAAATGCCAACAGGATGATTCGGCCGTCTGGTGCGCAATGCGGAGGGGAGCGGCGTGAAACAAAAGGCCAGCACAGCAACGGACGGATATTGCTCGATGCTTGGCCGGGACGACGGGGGCGTGGAGATGAAGCGTGATGCGAGGGGCGCAGTGGTGACAAGTGACGCCGTTGAGGGTAGCGCGCGGGACCAGGAGCTGAGCGAGCAGCAGAGCAGTCGAGCTGCGGCGGGATGGACGTGTGTAAATTGAGTTTGGACGGCCGTCAGACGCGTGCGGGCGGGCTACGCAGCAGCACTCGGCGTGTTTCTGGGGGGGCCGGCGGGAGGAGGGCGGGTCGGAGAGCGCAGGTATATGGAGAACGCGGCACTTGCAGTGGTGATGTCGCGTCGAGCGCAGGTCTACTTAACGCACAGCGCGTGAGGCTGCAGAGTGACTGGCTCGACAGGCAGCTGAGCGGACGACTGGGGGGGCCACGGGCGTTCACAGCGGCGGATCGGCAGGGATGCGCGCTTGGAAGGCCGTGACTCGCGATGTCTTGCACCGCCAGGCATGCCGCACGAACGATGCCTGAGAACGGGAGCGCAAGCCACACCTCAGCTCTCCAGTGCGTCCCGGCTCGCGGCCCTTCCACCTCCGCCCGCCGTCTGCTAGGTTGCTTGCTTGCTTGCTTGCTTGTAGTGGAGCTTTGACCGCGCGCCCGTCGCTGATGGGGGCTAGCTGGGCCACCATGCGGACGTGAATGCTCGAACAGTCCCAACAAAGACCCGCAACCGGATGACCCGCTCAGCACACCATCCGTCTATTTCCAGACACCGAAGCTCGGGGCATCGTTGTCTTTCCACGCGGCATCCGTGCCCGCGCCGTAGGGCAGCTGGGCGCTGGCCCCCGCCCACAGCCTATCAGAGCGCCCCTCGCGCCACCGCCCGCCGCATAATCGTCGGGTGAACTGCCGCAGAGCCCAAAAAAAGTTGCGGCACACCCATCTATTCCCCGCACATATACCACATCTCAGCCATGAGCAAACGCCCCGCCGACCCGCAGGAAGACGAGCGCGACGCCCTCAAGTCGGGCGAGCGTCCGCTTCCCGCCGCCCTGCCCGACGAGGCCGGCGAATTCGAGGACGAGTACGAGGATGAATTCGAGAGCGAAGACGAGATTATCGAGGCCGGTGTCGACGGCCGCCCCGACGAGGAGCGCGAAGCAGAGGAGCGTGAGGGTAGCCGTCCTCTCCACTTGCTTGCCCACATGCGCCACACTGACAGCTGCACAGATGCCATGGAAGTAGACCAGGGCACCTTCATCCCCGGCCGCCACAAGCTCTCCGCCGGCGAGACCCTCTCCCCCGATCTCTCGACCTACGAGATGTTGCATTCTCTCGAGGCCCCGTGGCCCTGTCTGTCCATGGATATTATCCGCGACCAGCTGGGCGACGACCGAAGATCCTACCCGGCCACTGTTTATGCGGTCGCCGGCACCCAGGCTGCCGAGGGCCGTGACAAGGAAAACCAGCTGTTGGTCATGAAGATGAGCAGTCTGAGCCGCATGGACCGTGAGCATGAGGAGTCGGACAACGACAGTGACGACGACGAGAACGCCGACCCCATCCTCGAAACGAAGTCGATCCCGCTTACCTCGACCACCAACCGGATACGCGCCCACCAGTCCCCACAGGTCACCTCTGCACAGCCGCCAACCACGCTGACCGCGGCTATGACTGAGTCCGGCCAAGTCCTCATCCACGATATCACACCCCACCTTACTGCCTTCGACACCCCCGGCGCCACATTGACTCACCAGCAGTCAAAGCCCGTCTGCACTGTTCGTGCCCACGGCAAGAACGAGGGCTACGCAGTTGACTGGTCGCCGCTTGTGCCAGAGGGCAAAGTCCTCACCGGAGACATCACCGGCAAGATCTTTGCTACTACCCGGACACAGGGCGGTGGCTTCGTTACCGACACCACACCTTACACTGGCCACAAGCAGACTGTCGAGGAGCTTCAGTGGTCACCAACCGAAAAGAACGTCTTCGCTTCTGCCGGCAATGACGGCACGGTCCGCGTCTGGGACGTTCGTTCCAAGTCGCGGAAGCCTGTCATTACCGTTCAGGCAAGCAAAACCGATGTCAACGTGCTTTCGTGGTCACGTCAGACTGCGCACCTCTTGGCGTCTGGCGCGGATGACGGACAATGGGCTGTGTGGGACCTGCGTCAGTGGAAGCCTAGCGCCAATGGCGCTCCCATTAAACCTAGCCCTGTCGCCTCGTTTGACTTCCACAAGGAGCAGATTACCTGTGTCGAGTGGCACCCCACCGATGACAGTATTGTCATGGTCGCTGCCGGAGACAACACTCTCACGCTGTGGGACCTGGCGGTCGAGTTGGATGATGAGGAAAGCAGAGATACGGCTGGTGTGCAGGACGTACCGCCGCAGCTGCTCTTCGTTCACTACATGGACCAGGTCAAGGAGGGCCATTGGCACCCCCAGATTCCGGGGTTTGTCATGGCTACTGGTGGAAGTGGATTTGGGTACGTCCACGGCTATTCCCAACTCCGCGCAAATTGCCGACCTGCTAACGTCCGATCACAGAGTATTCAAGACGATCAGTGTGTAGATATGGCGAGCGAGAAAAAAGCAGGACGAATTTCACACACAAGACCCCCAGAAAAAGCACGCGTTTCATGATCCGAGATACCTTGTCTAAATTTTGAATCATTAATGAGCGAAGTCACCGCTCGTGTACAGGAAAATTGTGCCCCCACCTTGCTTTCTGACTCGCAGCGGAGAAATGCCCGGAGTAACTGCCCAAAGGGAACAGTTGGCAAGGCCTCCACATTCAGCCTTGCTTACTCGGCATGGATGCGGTCGGATGAAGCCCCAGCAGGAAATGCTCCGCGGTCTTAGACAGCAGGCTAAGGGTCCACTTTCCCGAGAGGCGCAGCTGAAGGCCGCAGATGGTTTGGTTGGATCCTCGCGAACTGTGAATTGATCGCGGCCGGAAGCGTGATGGTATACTTGGAGCCTTGACTGTTCCTGCAAGTAAGCCCTAACTTCTGCAGGTTTGCTCTGATGTGCCCCATTCGTAGCCTTCGAGCCGGTCTGCTGTTCTGAGATATCACTCCAGAATTGCCTTATGCATCTTTCAGAAACCCTTGGTCCACATCTCTTGCTTGCAGTGCGGTACGCAGCCTTAATTTCCGTCCGCTCAGTCGTAATATCGTGCTCCAGAAAAATGGGAATGAAGCAATCTCACGGAATACCCTATAGTCCAATGAATAGGATGTTCACTCTTCAAACACACCCATTCGTTGTGGTCATGATGGTAGCTTCACCGATTTGAATTCTTATTTAGTCTTGATTGCCCCATAAAGACAACTGTTCTACCGCACTGATCGTTTCAAACCTCGATATCTATCAACGTCCCGCCGTTCAGCTCCTCGAAGCATATTAGCAAGAGCAGCCCCCTCTCCCCAGCTCATTCCGTCGACACCATCCCTTCCCGGTATTTCTCGAGCTCTTGGCCCGTTGGGTTGCCGGTTCCCTCCACGTCGATCTTAAATGCCATTTGGCTGAAGCCCAGGCTGCTATGGATCACGCCTAGGCTGATGCAGTGCGGGTCGCTCTGGTGTAGGTTAATGAATGAAGCAATTTTCCAGCTCCTGCTTACCTAGTTGTTAGGCGTTCGTTCCTCCACCAACTACTGCTGCTTCTGCCCCTCCTCCATTACCGTCATGGGCGTGGCCGTTTGCTGGGTTCTGAGGCTGCTGAGGCTCGAGGCCCTGTGGTTGGTCTCCACCAGCTGGTGCGTTGCCTCTGCCAGACGGATTGTCCGCCTGTGGAGCTGCAGGTGCCTGCGGATTACCGCCCGCTGACGAGGTTCCATTGTTATCGTTATTAACGTTGACAGGCTGCTGGCCGACGTGCGTTCCACTATTCGATGGCCGTCTTCCGCATCCGCAGGAGCAAGAGCACCAGGCTCTAAAGCAACAGCGCCTCCACGGCGGAGGCCGGGTTCCTAGCGCTCTCTGCTCGAGAGGCGGTACGCCCCAGTGGATGATGTCTTTCCAGGAACCCCTCAGCGCCCTCTTTCTGCCTTTCGCCCGCTCATCCCGCCGCTTGGCCCTGTAGGTGGCATACGTCGGCAGCACGCCAATGCCGCCGGCGAGGAACCACTCGCGTGCGGGCACACGTTCGACTGTCGGGTCACTACCAGCGCCGCCGCGCAGCTTTGGCACGACTGGTTCGCATTCCTTCTCGGGTTTCACGAGAGCTGATGGAATAGCGGGGCTCGCTGATGCCGCTCGTCGACGGACAGACGCTGGTAATGATGTTCTTGCGGGCCTCTCCCTTGCAGGTGCCGGCCGTGGATTTTCTGATTCTCCATCGGAGTCCAACGGGCCGCAGACCGCCACGGCGGACCGTAGGTGGCTGGCTTCCTCGTCATACTCAGGGTGAAGGGGCCGGAGAAGACGCCAGCGCTCCTCTCGGCGAAGATGGGCGCGTTCGAGTGAAGAAGCTGAGGATTGAAGCGTGTCCAGCGAGGAGTGCGGTGATGCACAGGCTAGCCTGGTAGTTGAAAGGCCAGGAGCGTTGAATATGGAGAGTGCTCTTACCTCTGTGGCTGTCTCGTGGGGGTCGTCGTTGCAGTGTGTCAAGTGAGGAGATCCGATGCCAGGCTCCGGACGCGCATGACTCCCTGTTCCAATACCTGTTGTTGGTCTGCCGACTTTAGAGGCCTGTGAATTGCGTGCTGCTGCATGAATGTGGGAGTTCGCCAGAACCTCGACCGACTCTGCTTCCACACCATACGAAGCACATGGTATTGTCTGCATTTCAGAGTCCAACATACGATCCGTGAAATCACCCCACAGGGCACTGTGGTCTTCAGCTCCGCTTGACTTGCGTTCTCTGCTGCCGCTCTTCTCCCTTCCTGACTGCGACGTCCTTGGATTGAATCTGAGTAGAATGTGTTTGCAGCACACTTTCACCTGCTTGCAACACTTACACCATATGCAAGTGCTGGAAGTTGTCTTCTCTTGTCGTAGTTTGCCCGAGCACATGTCGCAAAGTTTAGCATATGCATCTTTCGTGCACTCGAAGGTGCTGGAACAGTAGTCGGTGCAGCCACAGCAGTCTGGCATCAGTAGCTGCGAACTATAGGCGAGGGAGCACGTCTACTGATTTCCCTATGTGTATGTCCTGCTCTGTAATTCTCCCTTTCCTCTTTCGCCCCGATTCGACCTCTATGTCATGTCAACACCAGTTTGTCAACTACTTTGTGCAGAAGGAGCTCTGGCAGCTTACATCGAGGCTTCCCCAAGAACCCTTGCTTGTCAGATGACGTTTATTCCTGGGCCGAAGAGCCCACAGGCCTTGGATGGCTAGAGTGTCTCTCTTTAGACGATCGGGGCTTTCTGTATTCAACGACGGGAGTGGGGAGCGGCTCGTGGGGATACTGAGGATGGCAGTTGATATGCTAATAAAAGAAGTCATCCAGATCCTCACCGGCGCGAGTTTGGGGACCACCATGCTCTTTTTGCAGAGGCTTTGAGATCTTATGTATTGCCATTGACAATTCAAACAGGAAGAAGTGGAACGAATGAGCTGGTTTGTGTCGCGTTCTAGTACTACGGAAGTGCCTGCCGTTTGATACAGAACTTAGTTGTCATGAGTCTTGTCGTCATACAACTGAACAGGCGATTCTAAAGAATTGGAATATCAGGAAAGGCTCATGAGATACATTTGTCTGTCTTTGTCGTGATGATTGCATTGAAGTCGTGGCCAACTACGAAAGCAAGCCTTCGATATTACTGAAGATTTGTGGAACTATTCTTGACGACTTTGGTCTGGGTGTTGAGCCGTAGATTTCTGGCTAAGGGAATCGTACCGCACCTCCCTACGGCAATCTTTTATAGAGATGTATCTGATACCGCATGTTTTCCAGGTCTACTGGATACTTCAGTCCTTCAGGAAGTCTGAACCATCTAGACTCATCGGTCAGGATCTTTTCCCATTTCGGGCCCTCCTCTTTTGATTTTGCATCCTTTGGAATCGATAAAAGTGTATGGTCAAGCAGCCATTGCATGGGATACTGCTTTTCAGCACCATTAAGAGTAACGGTAGAATAGCTTCCAGGGCTATCCACAACCAGCAACAGGGACTCAGGACGAAGGCATCCAGTGAGCTTCATCAAGAAGGCTTGCGTCTTTGCAAGCGAGTTTGTGTAAAGCTCATTCAAAGTGAACATTATGGTAATAAGATCAGCATCCTTCAACTGAACTGAGAGATCTGCCATGGACATGGCGAGGACATCTTGCTGAACGGACGTGGTGTTGAAAATACCCGAACTGAGAAGTGCTGCGTTGGCCTCCCTCGCGGCGGCTGATGCGTATTTGGACAGTGGGGGGCTCGTGGTGATTGCGGTTTGCAGACTGGTAACGATGGGTGACCAGTTGGCAATATCTATAGCTGATACTTCGAGACGTGGTTGGACCGACTGTGGGATGGCCGTCTTTGGTGCGTTGTTTTCCGTATCGTTTGGTTCGGTATTTTGCGATGGTGTGTCCTTTCTGCTCAACAACTTGAGGAAGCCGGCGAGCCCAACGATCTCTGCGCCAGCACCACCTCCCAAACAAACGATCCTCATGGCATCTCCAATTCCCATCTCGTCAGGCTCATTCGATGGGCAGACGTGTTTCTCTATGTCACAGAAGATCTGAAGATAGCCAAGGGCCCTGCTGGGGCTCCAGCGAACGGCGTATCCCTCAAGGTATTCATCCTTTCCGAAAGCCGTGAGGAAGTCGCGGTTGTAGAGGTGCTGCTTCACTTCTTGCAACAACGGTTTCAGGTCTGGACCAAAACGATTCGGGAACGCGTCCCGAAAGACGTTGAGCAGAAGCTGTTGTAGCTCCAGCGGAGCATTCGCTGAGTTGTGCGGCATGCCTTCCTTAGTTGC
The DNA here is from genome assembly GCA_022204955.1 of Macrophomina pseudophaseolina. Lineage (NCBI taxonomy): Eukaryota > Fungi > Ascomycota > Dothideomycetes > Botryosphaeriales > Botryosphaeriaceae > Macrophomina > Macrophomina pseudophaseolina. Next base: position 99,878 of record JAJJID010000111.1, read on the forward strand.
ATCCTGGTTTGCTTCACTCCTCTTAGGAGGATTCGTCTTCTTGTTCTTGTTTCCCGTCGCGGCCTTTCCGCGAGCGTTCTTGGGAGGCATCTTGGCGGCGTGGACGGAGGAGAAAAGCCCGGATGTCCAGAAATCGGACTTCTACCGGCAACCAATTTATTCTGGCAGATCGCCCCATGGCCCCACCACCGTTCCATGCCCCGCGCTGCCATCAGCACCAGCGCACCAGGTTCCTGCATACATCAACTGCGCCCGCGATCGTCGCACTCTCAAGACTTCTCTCGCCGGGCTGCCGTGAATTGCCAGCACCTCTCAAAGTCTAACACACACCCATTGGCCCGCCATGCGCCTCCCCTACGTCCCCAATCCCCCGCACTTCGACAGCGCCGCCGACCAAGCCATCGTCGCGCGCGTCCAAGAACGACGCGGCGATCGCGGCCTGCAAGAGCTGGACCTGGCGCTCCTCCACGCCCCTCCCGTTGCAGACGGCTGGTGAGCACCCACCGACCATGTTGGCTCTCCTCCGCTGAACGCCTTCCAGGAACTCCTTCCTTGGCGCCATCCGCACGCGCACCACCCTGCCCGACTCCATCCGCGAAACAGCTATCTGCCGTGTCGCCGTGCTCAACCGTGCCTGGTATGAGTGGATGCACCACGCGCCGCTCTTGCGCGCCGCCGGCGACGTGGACGAGCGGGATCTGGAGTACATCGTGAAGCGGCGACCGGCCACGCAGACGCAAAGGGAAGGCGGGACCGCGGTGGAGGAGAGCGTGCGGCCGTCGCGGTTGACGGAGAAGCATCTGTCGGTGCTGGAGTACACGGACGCCATGACCATGGATGTGAGTGTGCCGGAGGAAGTGTTCCAGAAACTGAGGTCGCTGTTCAGCGAGCGGGAGGTTGTGGAGATAACGGCCACGGTGAGTGCGTATAATTGCGTGAGCAGGTTTCTGGTGGCACTGGATGTTGGAGAGAAGAATGATGATACGGGTCCAGATCAATGATGTAGGTTTGCTGACAAGTGTTGTTCCCCATGCACACATGAGGCTATCATCCTCGTGAAAGCTGTTCTCCCATGTTCCGTAGACGCCGAACGCCGCCATGATATCCCTACCCAGGCTTATATGCCGCAGAATCCCAGACTAAAGCGTCGTAACCCCATCCCAGTTCCACGTTTTGATGTCCAGCACCCTCTAAATATGCACGATATCCACCCTCGCACGTTCAAACAATTTATGGGCCACAACATCATTCTGTTCCCTTTCCTCGTCCGTAATTGTGGCTGGTAAGACGGTCATGCGCGCGAAAGTGCCAGGACCGCGCTTCTTGCTTAATGTGCCAGGGTTGATCATGAGCACCGAGTTAATCACCTACATGCGTTAGTTAGTGGGTGCTCTGACTCGGTGGTGATAGCCATCAAAGCTTACCTTAGCAAATGGTGTGAGCGCCGAAGGCGTTATAAGCAGATCCGGCCGTACATTCAGCCATTCTGTCAGCTTGAGGAAGCTTATGTCAAGCGGTGCGCCAATAGGCAGTAGGTCCAACTTCTCCGCACCTTCTCCCCCTTCAGCAGCAATAGCAACGTCTCTGTCCGCCTCGATTTTCGGGTAAGCTTCACGCGCGGTGGGCGGGAAAACAGGGCAGAAGGAGCGCTGGGAGATGATGTTCGCACCCCAGCGAGCCATCGCATTCGTCATCCTGGCCTTGTCACTGACGCATTCCTCTCGACGGAGCATGTCCAGAATGTCAAGGCTATTGATGCCGACGATGATCTCGTTGATGCTGATCGTGACAGGATTTGTTACAATACTGGCTTGCCTTGGAAGACCAAACTCCTGGCGCTTGAGACGGTCTTGCGGGTATGAGACATGCTTGTTGATAGCATCACGGACAGAGGGTTGGAGGATGATGGTGATACTCGGATGTTGCGCGGCGAGCTGATTTATAGGTTGCGAGATGTGGTAGCGGAAGACATCCTTCAGAGTAGCCTTATCTGGATTGGGAATGGCTGATTCGGGAATGTCAAAGTCACCGTTGATAACAGAAGGATGCTCAATGTCCAGGAAGGGGCCGCTGAGGACGAGGAGATCAGGACGGCTCTCCAGGGCATTCTCCATAAGTGCATTCAGGGCCGCAAAGTCGAGGACATGACCTGGAGTGTACGGTCCCGATGCGACCATTAAACTTAGAGGCCTGGTACTGCTTTCGGAATCGTCGATATCCATATCTCCAGTAGAAGCGAGCCTGGCGTTGGCGAGGTCAAGCTCTGAGGGAGTAGAAGCAGCGACAGGCAGGAGCGGCATCTCGAGGATTTCCTTGACCATGAAAAAGGACCCTGCTGGGTTGCTCCCTCGTAAAGCAACGATCTGCCCAGGGAAAAAATTGTATAGTGGGAGATTTTCCACCTTGAGAGGTACTCGAAGGCCGGCTCCTGTGCGTCTCGATGTCTCCAGGACCAGCGAAGCAGCATTGAGCCTGCCTTCGGCGCTGTCCGAAGCGATGCGCCCAACCGCAACAATGTCGCTTGTGCTCTGGCTGGCTGGATTTCCAAAGGCAATGTCTTCCAACTGATAGTGCTCCTGGACGATCTGAAGAAACTCATCTATGCGGTCATCGAGGATCTCTGACGCTTCAGACAATTTCATGGCCATTGTCTTGTAGGCAAACTTGGCGATTTCGGTATTCGCCTTGATCTTGACCCGAGGTTCGGCGGAAGACTCGGTCGGGGGTTCAGGCAGTGAAATATGATCGTTCAATGTCTCCATTATTCGGCCAGCATTTGGGCGATCTGCGAAGGAGGCTCTGCAACCGTTCAGTCTTGAGTACGCCACAATCACTTGATAGAGCTTGAACATACGCTGCCGCTCCAGTACCATTTGCTACATGCGGTGTAAGAGGCGAGCTCTGAATGTTGTTCTTGGTAGCCTTCGCCGCGGGGGAGTCGAAAGTGGACTTTCTCTTAGCCGCGCTGCTATTGAATTGGGTGCGCGAGGGCCCATGAGGGGTGCTAGGGACAAGGCCATCAAGTCTACAGGGCGTCAGTTTTACGGATCCCTCATAGCGATGTACAACTCACACGCCAAAGACATCGGCACTGCTCGTGCTGGCACGGGCGCTGGGAGCAGTAGCCCTCTTGTCGGACCTAGCATGGGCGGCCTTTGCTCTGTTCTCTCGTTCCAATGTATCTTGAATGTCTTTCTTGAAGTCGCGGGCGGCCTTGAGAGTCAGGGTGGTCTCGGGACCCATCTTGATGCTGTAGGACTCCCATTTGTAGAAGAGTTCTTGCGGCGAAATTGAGTGCAGGCGGAGGAGTGATTGCAGTTCGAGAAGGACTTCTTGAGGAAGGGCGGCATTTGGAGAGCCAAACAGCTCATTGAGCTCGACAGTGGTTTCGTCCATATTGAAGCGGGGTGGCGGATGGTGGTGTTGCTCGTCTGTCGGAGCAGCAAACTCAGGTGCGGAAGAGCGAGACGCGTCCAGTGACGCGAGACGCGACGCGTGCGGGTGACGGAGCGCCAAGACCCAAAGACGGCGGCGGAGGTTGCCGGAGCGCGAATGCAGGGAGGGATGATGAGCTGCCGGGAGAACGGCTTCCGGGGAGAGCCTAATCGCCCCATCCTCGCCGCCCGTTTCCGCTACCCGCGCCTCTGGAACCTAGCTGCTTGTTTGGAGCTTTGTGCTGTAGGGTCGATAAAAACGCTGCGTCTTCCGCTGCTGTTCACCGTCCTCCACCTTCTGGCTTTTCTTTTCTTTTCTGTATTTGACACCTATCACATTACGCTTGTATATAGTTCGCCACTAGAGCAATCTACGCAATCTCGAATTTGCCCCATCTGGGACACGCCAATCCTCCTGAACATTATGTCCACCGCCGAGACCGGGCAGATCAACCCTTCTGCCAACACCCCTCTCACCGAGAAGGACGCGGCCGACAACAAGAAAAATCAGAGTAAAGGCTCTGCACCCGCCTCCACCATGACAGACGCAACTGCCACCTCCGCCCCTACCATCAAGGCCCCTTTTCCGCACCCGCTGCCCCAATGCAAGCCCGCACCGCCCGCTGCATTGACCGACGATCAAGAGAAGAAATACCAGGAGCTGCTTGAGAGCGTGAAGAAGTGGGAAAAGGTGCCCAAGTCTACGGCTAAGAAGCCAGAGGAGGAGCCCCTGTCGGACGATGAGCGCATGTGGCTCACAAAGGAGTGCTTACTGCGCTATCTGCGTGCTGTCAAGTGGACTTCCGCCGCCGCTGCTGAGAAGCGACTGCTGGACACGGTGATCTGGCGCCGCGAATATGGCACCAACACCTTCACCGCCGACTACATCTCCCCCGAGAACGAAACGGGCAAGCTCATTATCCTGGGTTACGATAATGAAGGTCGGCCGTGCCTGTACATGGACCCATCCAAGCAGAACACGGAGAAGAGCGACCGCCAAGTGCACAACTTGGTATTCATGTTGGAGAAGGCAATTGACTTGATGCCTGCTGGTGTTGAGAGTGTTGCGCTCTTGATCAACTTCAAAAACAGCACGTCGGCAAAGAACCCTTCCCTTGGCCAAGGCAAGCAGGTGCT